>PVIJ01011722.1:8351-53389 GCA_004024925.1 Scalopus aquaticus
TGATTATAAGTGATGTTGAACATTTTTTCATATACCTGTTGGCCATTTTCTTTTCTTCTTTGGAGAAGTGCCTTTTTAGCTCTTCTGCCCATTTTTTGACTGGGTTGTTGACTTTGTTTTTGTTGAGTTGTGTGAGCTCTTTGTAGATTTTTGTTATTAGTCCTTTATCAGTTGTATTGTGTGCAAAGATCTTCTCCCAGTTAGTAGGGTGTCTTTTTGTTTTGATTATTGTCTCTTTTGCTGTACAGAAGCTTTTTAGTTTGATGTAGTCCCAGCTGTTTATCTTTTCTTTCACTTTGTTCGCTATGAGGGAAGTGCTTTTAAAAAGATTTTGCTGAGATGTATGTCATATAGAGTTTTGCCTATATTTTCTTCTATAACCTTTATGGTTTGAGGTCTTATAGTCAGGTCTTTTATCCATTTTGAGTTGGTTTTTGTACATGGTCAGAGGTAGTGTCTAGCTTCATTTTTTTGCATGTAGCAGTCCAGTTCTCCCAACACCATTTATTGAACAAACTAGTCTTGTTTCATCGTATATTCTTTCCTTTGTCGCAGATTAGTTGTCCGTATGTATGTGGATTTATTTCTGGGTTTTCTATTCAATTCCATTGGTCTATGTGTCTTTTTTTGCTCCAGTACCATGCTGTTTTAATTATTATGGCTTTGTAGTATAGTTTGAAATCAGGTAGTGTAATCCCTCCATTCATATTCTTTTTAGTCAGGAGAGCTTTAGCTATTCGAGGTTTTTTGTGGTTCCATATGAATTTCATCAATATCCGTTCTATTTCTTTGAAGAATGTCATTGAGATTTTTATTGGGATCGCACTGAATCTGTAGATTGCTTTTGTTAGGATGGCCATTTTGATGATGTTGATTCTTCCAATCCATGAGCAGGGGATGTCTTTCCATCTTTTTGTGTCTTCCTCTATTTCTTTTAACAATGTTTTGTAGTTTTCTTTGTATAAGTCCTTTACCTCTTTTGTTAGGTTTATTCTCAGGTACTTGATTTTTTTGGTTTCAATTTTGAAGGGGATAATTCTTTTAATTTCTTCTTCTTCAGACTGAGTGTTTGCGTATAGAAAGGCTACTGATTTTTGTGCATTGATTTTGTATCCTGCTACGTTACTGAATTGGTCTATAGTTTTGAGTAGTTTTTCTATGGAGTTTTTAGGGTTCTCCATGTATATAATCATATTGTCTGCAAATAGTGACAGTTTAATTTCTTCCTTCCCTATTTGGATTCCTTATATGTCTTTCTCTTGTTTTATTGCTCTCGCTAGGACTTCAAGTGTTATGTTGAAAAACAATGGTGAGAGTGTGCATCCTTGTCTTGTTCCTGATTTCAGGGGAAAGGCTTTCAGCTTCTCACCATTGAGTATAATATTGGCTGTGGGTTTGTCGTATATGGCTTTTATTATGTTAAGGAATGTTCCTTCTATTCTAAGTATTTCAAGGGCCTTTATCATAAATGGATGTTGCACTTTGTCGAATGTTTTCTCAGCATCTATTGATATGACCATTTGGTTTTTATTTTTCTCTTTGTTGATGTGTTGGATCACATTGATTGATTTTCGGATGTTGAACCATACTTGTGTCCTTGGAATAAATCCCACTTGGTCGTGGTGTATTATCTTTTGGATGCATTGTTGGATCCTGTTGGCCAAGATTTTGTTAAATATTTTTGCATCAGTATTCATTAGGGAGATTGGTCTGTAGTTTTCATTTTTTGTGTTGTCTTTGTCTGGTTTTGGTATTAGAGTAATATTTGCTTTATAGAATGTGTTTGGTAGTACTCCTTCTTTCTCAATTTTTTGAAAGAGTTTGTGTAATATAGGGATTAGTTCATTTTTGAACGTTTGGACTATCTGGTCCCGGGCTTTTGTTTTTGGGAAGGGTTTTGATTACTGCTTCAAATTTGTCGCTTGAGATTGGCCTATTTAGGTGTTCTATATCTTCTTCATCTATTTTTGGGTGGCTGTGTAATTTCAGGAATTTATCCATTTCTTCTAGATTGTTGAACTTGTTTCCATATAGCTGTTTATAATAATCTCTGATTAGTCTTTTGATTTCTGCTGTGTTCGCTGTAATTTCTCCTTTTTCATTTCTTATTCTATTTATTTGTGTGTTCTCCCATTTTTTCTTTGTGAGCCTTGCTAGAGGTTTGTCTATTTTGTTTATTTTTTTGAAGAACCAGCTTTTGGTTTCGTTGATCTTCTGCATTGTTTCCTTGATTTCCATTTCATTTATTTCTTCTTTGATTTTTATTATTTCCTTTCTTGTACTGGCCTTTGGATTTTTCTGTTGTTCTTTTTCTAGTTCTTTGAGGTGGGAGATTAGATTGTTTCTTTGAGTTGTTTTTTGTTTCTTGATGTGAGCCTGTATTGCTATGCATTTCCCTCTTAATACTGCTTTTGCTGTGTCCCAAACATTCTGGAAAGTTGTGTCTTCTTTGTCATTCATTTCTAGGTATTTTTAAATTTCTTCTTTGATCTCCTCATTAGTCCAGTGGTCTTCGAGCAGTGTGCGTTTCAGTCTCCATGATGTAAAAGGATTCCTTTTTTTCTTTTCATGATTCATTTCTAGTTTGATGGCTTTATGATCGGAGAAGATAGTAGGTATGATTTTAATCTTTGTGTATCTGTTGAGGTTTGTTTTGTGACCTAGTATGTGATCAATCCTTGAGCATGATCCGTGTGTACTTGAGAAGAATGTGTATTCAGTTTTTTGGGGGGGTGCAGTTCCTTACATATATCTGTTAAGCCCATGTGGTCTAGGTCTTTGTTCAGAGCTTTAATGTCCTTGTTTATTTGTTGCCTCGTTGATCTGTCCATTTGTGATAATGGAGTGTTGAAGTCTCCTACTGTATATGTATTCTCCCTAATGTCTGTTTTCAGAGTTGATAATAGTTGTCTTATATGTTTTGGTGCTCCTTCATTAGGGGAGTATATGTTGATGAGGGTTATATCATCTTGCTGATTTTCCCCTTTATCATGATGTAGTGACCATCTATGTCTCTTTTTACCTTTTTTAGTTTGAAGTCTATTTTATCTGATATAAGTATAGCTGTCCCTGCTTTCTTTTTAGGTCCATTTACTTGTAGGATTGTTTTCCAGCCTTTTACTTTCAGTCTGTGTTTATCTTTTGTGGCTAAGTGTGTTTCCTGTAGACAGCAGAAAGTTGGGTTCTGTTTTTTGATCCATTTCGCTACTCTGTGCCTTTTTATTGATGAGTTGAGTCCGTTTACATTTAGGGTTAATATTGATATGTTAGCATCTATATTGGTCATTTTGTTGGTCTTCTTATGGTTTTATTCCATGTCTTATTCTAGTCTTTTTCATTCCTTTGTCAGTTTTGGCTTTAGGACTTTTGTAGTATTGTTTGTAGTGGGAGTTTAGTCATGACGAATTTCTGGAGACTCTGTTTGTCTGGGAAGATCCTTATCCTTTCTTCATAGAGGAAAGAGAGTTTTGCGGGATAAAGTATTCTAGGTTGGAATTTTTTGTCCTGGAATTTGTTGAATATGTCTCTCCATCCTCTCCTTGCCCTTATCGTTTCTTCATAGAAGTCAGATGTCATCCTGATTGGATTTCCTTTATAAGTTATTTGTTTCCTCCCCCTTGCCATCTTCAATATTTTTTCCTTGTCCTGTATTTGTGTGAGTTTAACTATGATATGTCTAGGTGTGGGCCTTCTGGGATCATGGTGATTTGGAGATCTTCTTGCTTCTTGTATGCCAGAAAATTTCATACTCAGGAAATTTTCTTCTATTATTTCCTTGAATAGTTTCTCTGTTCCTTGGTCTCTCTCCTCTCCTTCTGGAATTCCTATTACTCTTATGTTTCCTTTTTTCATGGTGTCAGATAGATCTTGAATTGTTTTTTCATTCTTATCTCTTCATGCTTCAAATTCCTTTTCCCTTTTGGATCTTTTAATATTTGTATCTTCGAGATTGCTAATGTGGTCTTCCATTTCATTGATTCTGCTTTTATCGCTGTTCCCGGAGATCCTTAGTTCTTCCTTTAAGCTCTTATTTTCCTTCTTCAGGGTCTTGATTTCGTTCTTCAGATCGTTAATTGTTTTTTCCATTTCTTTCTTTTCCTTTTTCATGATTTCCTTGATCATGATTCTAAATTCTTGATCTGACAGAGAGAAGTTCTTCCGTGTCATTGTCGATGGGCTTTGGTACTTGATTTTCTTTTTGTTCCGTGTCCTTTCCCTTTGGGCTTGCTTGGTTGTTTATATTTTTCCTTCTCCCTATTTGTCTTCTGATTTGTTGTAAGTGTTGTGAGATTGTGGCACTGGTGTTGGCAGGCATCTCCTTGGGTTCTCCTTCTTAGATGTCGGGGAGTGGTGATCTAATTGATTCTGGCCCTGTTAAGCCAAGCCCCTGGTAGTCGTGGTGGTTGGTGTTCCTAGAGCTATCTCCTCTCAGTTCCAAGAACTCTGGCTGGGGGGTGCCGGCAGGCGCAGGTCGCTCGCAGCTGGAGGGCACAGGCGGCGTGGGTCACGCGCGGCTAGAGGGCAGTGGCTGTGCTGGGGCTGGCGCGTGCACAGCTGGAGGGCACCAGCAGGCGCGGGGCACGTGCAGCTGGAGGGTGCAGGCGGTGTGGGGTGCACGCGCACGGTTGGAGGGAGGAGGCCAAGCCGGGACGGGCGCATGGGTGGAGGGCTCAGGTGGTGCCGGGCGTGCGTGCCTGGAGGGTGCAGGTGGCGCGGGGCATATGGGGCTGGAGGGCGCAGGTGGCGCGAGTCTGAAGGTCAGCGGCTGCGCCTGGGCGGGCGTGCGCACGGCTTGAGGGTGCAGGCGGTGCAGGGCACGTGTGGCTGGAGGGCGCAGGCGGCATGCGCACACTGCTGGAGGGTGCTAGCTGGCATAGGGTGCACACATGTCTGAAGGTCAGTGGATGCGCCGGGGCGAGAGTGCATGTGGCTTGAGGGTGCAGGTGGCGCAGGGCGCGCGTGCTGCTGGAGGGTGCCGGCGGGCACGGGGTGTGCGCAACTGGAGGGCGCAGGTGGCGCGGGCGCATGTGCATGGCTGGAGGGGGGTGTGCGCGGCTGGGGGTCGCCAGCGGCGCGGGGCGCACACAGCTGATGGGCGACTGCTGCGCCAGGGCAGGCACATGCGCAGCTTGTGGGTGCAGGCGGCACAGAGTGTGTGCAGCTGGAGGGCGCAGGCGGCGCGGGGCGTGAGCTTGCGCTGCTGGAGGGCACTGGCGGGCACAGGGCACGCGCAGCTAGAGGGGGCAGGCAGAGTGTGGCTTGGTCAGTTGGAGGGTGCAGGCAGTGCAGCGCGCATGCACGCTGCTGGTGGGCGCGAGTGGCTTTTGTTCCTCACCTTTCCCGTGCCTGTAGGGCAGTCATGGCAGCCTAGCCTGAGATCTTTATCTGTGGGTTGTGAAGCTGATCCCCTCCCGTGGTAGTTTTGAGGGGCGGGGCGGCACGGTGGATCTGCCTTGGTAGCTCTCCCTCTCTTGCGCAAGGCGGGACAGGGAGTCTCTACAGCATGCTGCTTTTGTCCTGAGTTTCTCCTGTACCCACAGCTGGGAGCTTTTTTTTTTTTTTCCTTCCCACACTTCCTCCACTGGTTAGATACTACCAGTGTTACTGAAGGAGTGGGTAGACCACTATCTCAGAGTTCTGTTCCAGCCGGGAGCTAGAGTGCTGGCTCTTTAATGGAGGTGGGGGGGAGGGGCCACACCATGGCTGCCCGAGGCTTTGTTCTGTGTCCCAACAACTTCCCCAGTGCACTCTGCCCTCTCCCAGGCTCTGTTGCTGCCTAGGGGTACTGCTGGTGTCAGTCTCGAGTTTGTCACTCTGCTGTGCCCAGGGAAACGTCTCTGCCCACCTCTCTTTTTCTGGGTCTCCTCAGGTGCCTCTCGTCTTGGTCTCCTGGTCCGGTTTTGTGCTGAGGGGAGGGGGGAGGGGATCTGGTAAATCTTTCTTCTCCTTAGTCAGTCTTTTTAGCTTCTTTCCAGGTCCTATTCACCCGTGAGGGTGTTAGATTTATCCAGCGTTTCTGGATCTTCTCTAGGTTTGGCTGATGTCTCTTTATAAGCGGCTTCTCTTTCGGGAGTGTTGATACTAGCGTCCATTCACCGCCATGTTGATCTCAACTCTTTAACAATTTATATTCTTACCAGCACTGTATGAGGGTTTCAACTTCTCCACATCTTTGATTATGCTTGTTACATTACTTATTTTTGTTGTCATCTAAGATGGCATGAAGTAGTATCTCATTGCATTGTGGCTGTGTTTTGAGTTTTCTTGATAATTATATTCAGTCTTTTTACATGCTTGTTGGCCATTTGTATATATTCTTTAGGGGATGTATATTCATATCTTTTGCCCATGTTTTAATTGTATTATATGTCTCTTTATTATTCAGCTATAATAGTTCTTTATACATTCTAGATACAAGTCCCTTAAACATACATTATTTAAAAAAAAAGTTTCTTTCCATCCCATGTGTTATCTTTTCTCTTTCTTGATGATCTTTGAAACACTGAATTTTCATTTTAATAAAGTCAGACTTGTATATTATTTTATTTGATTTTATTTTGTCTCCTGTACTTTTGGTGTAATATGCAAGAAATGGTTAACTAAGATTAAAATTTATATCTTATTCTAAACTTTAAGACATTTCAGTTTTAGGTGTTACATTTAAGTACTTGATTTATTTTAGGTTAATTTTTGTATATGGTGCAAGGTAGGGTTCCAAAGTATTATTATTTTTTTATGTGACAATCCACTTGTCCCAAAACCTTCACTCTTCTTTTCCCTATTGAATTTCCTTGGCAGCTAGTTGCAAATCAACTGTGTATATATATATATATATATATATATATATATATATATATATATGTATATATGTATATATGTATATATGTATATATATGTATATATATATATTGTATGTAATATATATATATACATATATATACATATATACAATATTATATTGTATTTCATGGATATCTATTCATCCAGCCTTACAGCAGAACTTCAAAGTATTAATTATTGTATTAATTAATTAAGTAAGTATTAATTATTGTATTGTATCGTAGCTCATTTACTACATAGAAATAAACTCATATTTGGATATAGATTTTATTTAACCTATAGGCCAATTTGGGATAGTATTGTCATCTATCTTTAAATATTAAATATTGTGGTCCATGAACATTTATTAGGTCTTCAGTATTTTTTCCATAAAGTTTTGTTTCAGAATGTAAGTTTTGCACTTCTTTTATTAAATTCACTCCCAAGTACTTTTTTTCCTTTATGATATTATAAATATAAATGCTACTTAATTTCATTTTCAGCTTGCTTATTGCTACACAACCTTCCTCATTCTGTCTCCTTGATTTTATATAGGGATGGGGATTCAGCTTCCCCACTGGACTTCACTGTCAACATGTTGGGAAGAAAGAGAAGTGCTTTCTAACCTTAGTCTGTGTACTTTGTTCTTTCTTGTTGATGCTGGGTGGGTGAGAAGTCTCAGCTCCCCGCCCTTTGGGTGGGGTTGAGGTTGAAGCTTAATGGTGATCTCATTACATCTTATTACTGCTGGATAGAGGTGGAGGCATACTTTAAAACTGCATGTTCTCAGCTGATTCAGTTTCTGGCTTGACCCACTGACATAAAACACTGCCTGTTTCCTTCAGGCAGCAGTGGAAATCAGTTTCTTTTTGGGCCCCACTGACATCATAAAGTGAGATGAAGAGAAATGAAAGATCAGCTTACTGTTTTTCCCTGTTCACATCAACCATTGGGATAGAGTACCACTTGCTCTTTCTGGATGGGGGTGGAGAGAATGAAGTGTGTTTAAATGTAAGTTGGGAAATATGACTGCTATTTTCTTTCCATTGGTGTTTGGGTAGATAGAGTAGGGTGGTAGTTGTCAGGAAAAATTTTTGTGGTTAAGCTACACTTTCCTTTGGTTATGGAAAGCAGACTTTTGGGGGAAGATTTTGTTTTTGCTTTTGTTTATTGTCTACCTCTTGATGTTTCTAGGTAGAAAGTTCCTGGGTGACCTGTAGGATATGAGAAGGGAAACCAGCAAACTGAGGTAATTTGTCATTATATCCTATGATGTTCCTCAAGATCATGGTCCTTAAGAAATCTTTCTGTTTTCCACCTTTCAACCCCTTGTTACACCCATGATTTTCAGTTGCAAGTGGGAGCTTCAGGATGAGTGGAGTTATGCCATCATGGCAGAATAAGAAGTTAACTATACCATTTTTCTAGGAAAACACATTCCATTACAACTTTACTTTTGCTAGGCATCAGTACATAATGGCAATTTAAAAAATTAGTGTCTCATCTGATCATCAATTCATTGTATTCCAGGACTAAAGAGACACTTAGATTATTTAATGTCACTCACTCATCTTACAATGAGGAGATCAAGACTCAGAAACACTATAGGACTGATATTAATCATGCAGAATATCAGGAATTGTACTAGAACTAGAAAACTCTTAGTCTTTTTTGTTAAGCTGTGTTACCTCACTAATCCATTTTTTATGTCCAAATGTCAATAAAAAACTCTTCTTTACGTTGCTTGTCTTAGGTTATAAGTGATAAGAAGTTACTTGCATTTATACCAGGCTTGACATGTAACCAGGAAGAACAAAGTGTAAAATCATTAATGCTTTGATTATGGTGACAGGGACACACATTTAGGGGAAAGAAAGCAAAAATGAACAAAGACTAATTTTATTTCCAGTATCAGTTTAAGGAAGTCATTTGCTAACCATTAGTCAATTCATCAAAATCATCAGGGAGAATTTCAACATTCCAGACTTGGGTCAGTATTCAGACTTGGAAATATGTTTGGTTCAGAGTCCACTATCGGCCCCATTTCAGAATCCTTTCATTCAGTCTCTGTGATGATGAACTTTAAATTTCTAATGTAAGTATACTAGACCTAGCCTTTCCCCTCAGATTCTTGAAATATCAAGGATCACAAGAATTTTGAACCTTTATGCTTTCCCATAGCACTTTCACATCCATTATCTCTGTCTTGAGGCACTGGATATGAATCTTGAGGTCAGGGACTTTTATTCCTCTTTTGTCTGGTAGGGATTGAAACACTCTTAAAAGCAAGTGAAAAGTCTCAGGTTATAAATAGAAGATAATAGTGCCAAAACTGGGCCTAAATTCAGGTTACCTGACTTTCTGCTTAGTTTCATATCATAAGAGAGAAGCAGAGACATTCAAGAACCTTAATTTTTTAGTGTTTACTCAATCATCTGAAGTTGTCTTCTTGAATGACTTGATTTATTTCCTGCCTCATTTTTGTGACTAAGCTGCAGACTAGAGCATTTAATGTGTCACCAATTTTTCAAAAAATTAAGTTATTTTTACAGTTAAGTTCTTTAAAATAAATATACAATAGGGCCATGTACCTTCAGTGGGGTAGACATTGCCATGAAACACAATCAACTGATGAAAAGTTGCATGGCAAAAAGGTTGGATTACTGTTTTTAGTGAATAGTACTTGTGAGGTTTGATCTCAGTTGGGGTATGTTAAAGAAAAGTTAATAGTGGACAAGACAGGAGAGGTCTGCTGCGCCATGTGGGTCAGCTCCCTGCCCAGGGATCAAACTCATGATGCAATGGCTGCTGATAACTTCATAATGTGAGATTTAACCTTTTGCACCACAGAGGGGCCCAATCTTTGGGATTTTCTATGTATATTATTGTAACTTGCAGCTAGTGATAGTTTTACTTCTTTCCTTCCAGTTTGGATTCATTTTCTATTTTTCTCTTTCCTAATTGTTCTAGTTTTTTTCTCTCTTTTTTCTTAGTGAATCTAGCTTGAGTTTTGTCAATTATGTTTATTTTTTTTAAAGAACCATGTATTGCTTTCATTGATCTTTTACACTATCTTTTAAATTTTAATTTCATTTCTAATTTTCATTACTTACTCATTCTAGTGGACTTTTCCCTCAGTTCCTCTTTTCTTGTTTCTTGGAGTATAAGGTTGCATCATTCATTTGAGTTATTTCTCCTGTATTGGTATAGGTTTGTATTTTTACACATTCTTCTCAGTACTGCTTCTTCTATATCCTGTAGGTTCTAATAGCTCATGTGTTCATATTCGTTCATCTCCAGTTATTTTTAAATTTCTCCTTTGATTTCCTTATTAACCCAATAGTCATTCAGTAGTGTGTTGCTCAGTCTCCACATGATTAGTTTTTTCCACATTCTTTTTGTGATTAATTTTGTTTCATACCATTGAGATCAGAGAAGATACTTGATATTATTAAATGCATTCACATTTGTTTGTGTCCCAACATGTGCTCTAGCCTTGAGAATGTTCCGTGAACTCTTAAGAAGAATGTGTACTCAACTTTTCTTTTAAGTAAGGTCTCTGCTCCCTCCTTTTTCTCCTCCTATCTTGGGATACTCTTTATTCTTATGTTGTCTTTCTTAAAGGATTTGGATAGTTCCTGCAGTGCTCTTTCATTTCATTATATCTTATTTCTCTTTCTTCTTCCACTTGGGTGCTTGTTGCATTTGTCTCTTCATGGTCACTGCTTTGATCCTCAATTTGGTCTATTTTCCTTCCATAGCTTTCTTTAGAATTCTTGATCTCATATATTGAAGTCTCTGCATCTTGGATGTCTTTTACTTTTTTTTAATTGTTATTTTTATTTATGTCTTTTACATTACTGTATATTCCCCGTAGGTTTCCCACCACCAATTCACCCGTGAACCGTCACCACAGACTCCTGTGCTCCCCTCTCCCTCATTCTGAGCCCCAATCCTCCCCCACTCTCGCTGATGGTTGCTCTTGTATTTGGTTCCTCTATATTCCTATTATAAGTGAGACCATTCGATATTTTTCTTTTTCCTTTTGGCTTATTTTGCTGAGCATGATCCCTTCTAGTTCCATCCATGTTGCTGCGAATTGCATGTGTTTATCTTTTTTGAATGCTGAATGATATTCCATTGTGTATATGTACCACATCTTCTTCATCCAGTCATCTATTTTTGGGCATCTGGGTTGTTTCCATACTTTTGCTACTGTGAATAGTGCTGCAATAAACATACAGGTGCATGTATCCTTTTGAATTAGTGTTTTTGTGTCCTTTGGGTATATTCCCAAAAGTGGTATTGCTGGGTCGTATGGTAGCTCCACTTTTAGTAGTTTGAGGAAATGCCATACGGCTTTCCATAGTGGTTGGACCAGTTTGCATTTCCACCAGCAGTGTAGAAGAGTTCCTTTTTCTCCACATATTTGCCAGCATTTGTTGTTGCCTGTTTTTTAATGTGTGCCATTCTCACTGGAGTGAGGTGGTATCTCATAGTGGTTTTGATTTGCATTTCCCTGATTATAAGTGATGTTGAACATTTTTTCATATCGGTTGTATTGTGTGCAAGGATTTTCTCCCATTTAGTAGGGTGTCTGTCTGTTTTGATTATTGTCTCTTTTGCTGTACAGAAGCTTTTTAGTTTGATGTAGTCCCATCTGTTTATCTTTTCTTTGACTTCCTTCGCTTTTTGGGATGTGTCTTTAAAGATTTTGTTGAGATGCATGTCATGTAGAGTTTTGCCTATATTTTCTTCTATAAATTTTATGGTTGGAGGTCTTACCTCCAGGTCTTTTATCCATTTTGAGTTGGTTTTTGTGCATGGTGTGAGGTAACAGTCTAGCTTCATTTTTTTGCATGTAGCAGGCCAGTTTTCCCAGCATCATTTGTTGAACAAGCTAACTTTGTTCCATTGCATATTATTCACTCCTTTGTCAAAGATTAGTTGTCCATAGTTATGTGGATTTATTTCTGGGTTTTCTATTCGAGTCCATTGATCTGTGCTTCTGTTTTGGTTCCAGTATCATGCCGTTTTAATTATTATGGCTTTGTAGTATAGTTTGAAATCTGGAAGTGTAATCCCCCCATTTTCTTTCTTTTTAGTCAGGAGAACTTTGGCTATTCGAGGTTTTCTGTGGTTCCATATGAATTTCATCAATATTTGTTCTATCTCTTTGAAGAATGTCATTGAGATTTTTATCGGAATAGCATTGAATCTGTAAATTGCTTTTGGTAGTGTGGCCATTTTGATAATGTTAATCCTAAAAACTCCACAGAAAAACTACTCAAAATTATAGACCAGTTCAGTAAAGTAGCAGGATACAAAATCAACACACAAAAATCAGTAGCCTTCTTATCTACAAACACTCAGTCAGAAGAAGAAAAAGTCAAGAGAATCAACACCTTCAAAATTGAAACAAAAAAAAATCAAATACCTGGGCATACCTAACAAAAGAGGAAAAGGACTTATACAAAGGAAACTATAAAACCCTATAAGAGAAATAGAGGAGGACACAAAAAAATGGAAAGACATCCCCTGTTCATGGATTGGAAGAATTAACATTATCTTTTACCTTTTTATGTAACCTTCAATTTATATTTTCTTTGAATTTATTTGTGTTTTTCTGAATTCTGTTGTATATATTTCATTAGATTTTCTGTTGAATTACTTTGATTTACCTTTTTGAGTTTTTTCCATCTATTTGAGTTTCATTATTATAGCAATTCTGAACTCTATATGATAAGGAGACATAATATTCCATGCTTTTGTGGTTAGATTCTTGAAATGTCATACTTTTGAGTTTTTAGGTTACAGTGTGCTATATTTACTTGATTATCCATTTTGATACTTGAAGTTGCTCTGTTTTTAAAATGTCTGTAAGCAGTAGCTTAGAGGTTTGAACTAATTTTACTTTTTCCCTCAGGGGAAAGTGTTTTGTTTGATTTTTGTTTATTTAGTCATTCATTCATTCATTCATTTAACTATTTATTCATTTTTGGGTTTCGTTGGCTTCAGTATATACTCAGATCTGTTTTGTAAGTTGCTGTTTCAGAAGGGTATAAACAGGAGTTGGAGGGTCCCGGCTCAGGATACCAGTTAATTCAGGGATATTTGGCTTATGTTTGTTGCAACATTGATATCCATCTTTTTGGTGGTTTGGGATCAGAGATTTGGCAGTCTGCGTACTCTCAGTGAACTTTACTAGGTAAACAACAGTTCCAGGGAGTGGGGGAGAGGAAGTGCAGACTAGAATACTCGCTCTGTTCTTATTTTTAACAGGGATCCAGCCTGTGTGAATCACTCCAGTTCATTTACACGGTTTTCCACTTGTTCATGGGCGTGTGACTCCACAACATCCAAACAAACTTCTACCTGAGGTCCCTATTCAATAAAGCATAAATCTTTATATAACCTCTTTTGAAGTGTGCACTTTCCTTCAATGTAAGGGTTGTTTAAGTTCCACTCCTAGTTGCAGCACTCTCTCGGTGCAGTGTTCCTCTGACTAAGTGTTAGTGTGGATCGATCACTGCTGCTGTATCTATGCTGCATCTGTGGACCAAGCAACACTGCCACTTGTTATCAGGCATTGCTGCCATCACTATGTCTGTCACCTCTGCACCAAGTCATCTGCCTCTGTGCTATATCTGTCAGCTCTGTGCAGCATTTTCAACCTTTATAGTGTGTCTTCACCTGTGGGGCCAGGCATTAAATTTACACTATTTTTACTTTTATTTTCACATTTTGAGACCCAAGTTTGGTGTTATTTAAGTAATTCATTTATTTATTTAACATTGGTTTACAGCATTATATATGTTTGGGGAGCATAGGTTCACACCTATTCAAATATATGTTACTCCATCATTCACATCCCCAAAGTACAACATTTTTATATCTAACAATTATATCAGAAAGCAAAACTTTTTTTTTAGATTTAATAAAACTGAAAGGAACTGAGAAACAGGAACTATACCTTCCTGTGACTAGAACATACAGTTGTCAATCAAAATTGTGCAGATTTCACAAGTAATACCGGGTAATATTTACTATGAACGTTCTTTTTGCTAGGAGCTATTTTATGTACACTTCCTGTGTATTTGTTTATGTAATCTTCACAAAATCCTGAGAGGTATTCGGTCTATTTTGAAGTGAAACACAATAAGTTTCAATTAATCTACCAGAAGCCCAAAGCTAGGGAATTGCATAGAATTGAAGTAGAATTTAATGATTCAATTCCAGATAATCTGTCTCCATGAGCCTTCAAACTTAATCACTTCTTAGGCTTAACCAAAAGACGAGAGAGAACTCTGTTTTCTGAGGACTAGAGACAAAGTGTTAGGTCTCAGATGGAGTATAATTTGGGGAAGGCAAAGTGCTAAGGAACATTAATTATATAGAGATCATACTTGCCACAGATAGCTTTGGTCTTTAATAGGGTAAATATGAATTTACCCCAGATTATATAAATAACTTTTTGACCATCACCTTAATTTGAGACTCACACACAATCCTCTACTCCCTTGGGTTATTGTTATGATTTTGTTTTTGTGTGTGTTTTACATAAATATCTTCAGTCTTTGAAATTTTTTGGGATAGAAGGAACATACCTTAACATAATAAAAGCCATATATGACAAAACCACAGCCAATATTATTCTCAATGGTGAAAAGCTGAAAGTCTTTCCTTTTAGATCTGGAACAAGACAGGAATCTCCACTCTCACCACTGCTTTTCAATATAATACTGGAAGTCCCAGCCAGAGCAATAAGACATGAGAAAGATACAGGGAATCCAAATAGGGAAAAAAGAAGTAAAGCTATCACTATTTGCTGATGATATGATAATAAACATAGAGAACAAACACTGTTTGTTCAATAAATGGTGCTGTAAAAACTGAATCACCACATGCAAAAGAATGAAACCAGAGTATTACCTCACACCATGCACAAAAAACAACTCAAAGTGGATAAAATAATTGAACGTAAGACCTGAAACCATAAAATATATGGAAGAAAATATAGGTAAAACACTGCATGACATACATCTCAATAACATTTTAAAAGACCCATCCCCTGAAGGACAGGAAGTGGAGGAGAAGATAAACAGCTGGGGTTACATCAAACTAAAAAAATTCTGTACAGCAAAAGAGACATTAACCAAAACAAAGAGACACCATACTGATTGGGGGAAAATTTTTGCACGGCATACAACTCATAAGGGACTGATGTAGAGAAAAAAAGAACTTTCCTACACTGCTGGTGGGAATGCAAACTGGTCCAACCACTGTGGAAAGCTATGTGGAGCTTCCTCAAACTACTAAAAATGGAGCTTCCATATGACCCAGCAATTCCACTCTTAGGAATCTACCCAAAAGACACAAAAACATTAATTCAAAAGGATACCTGCACCCCTGTTTATTGCAGTACTATTTAAAGTAGGTAAATATGGAAACAACCCAAATGCCACAAAATAAATGACTATATTAAGAAGATGTGGTATATATACACAGTGGAATACTATTCAGCAATCAAAAAGATAAACTCATGCTGTTTTCAGCAACAGGGATGGGGCTGGAAAGGATTATGCTCAATGAAATAAGAAGGAAAAAGAAAAATACCGGTTTGTTTCACTTACAGGAGGGATATAAGGGGCCCAAAAAAGGGATCAATAAAATAACAATAATAATAACAAATCTAAAATCTAAAAAAACAAAACTATCAGGGAACTATAAATGAGAGACATTATGCAGGGGCGGGGAGGGAGAAGGCTCAAAACAGGGGGCGCCAAGAGCATAAGGTCTATGGTGATGATTCACAGGTGAATTGATGGTGGGAATTTTATAGGGACTGCACTTTAGAGGAAAAAGCATAAATTGTACAAAAATGAACAATAATGTAATATATAAATATATATATATATATATATATATATATATATATATATATTAAAAACAGACACAGCAAGTACTGGTGAGGATTTGGAGAAAAAAGAACCCTCTTACACTGTTGGGAATGCAGAGTGGTCCCACCCCTATGGAAAACTGTCTGGAGGTTCCTCAAAATACTAAAAGTGGATCTGACATATGAGCCAGCAATTGCACTCTTATGTACCTACCCAAATAACATAAAAACACTAATTTGAATGGAAACCTGCACTCCTATGTTTATTTCAGCACTATTTAAAATAACCAAGATATGGAAACAACTTAAATGCCCCAGTATGGGTCAAGAAGATGTGGTAAATAAACATAATACAATTGTACTCAGCAATCAAAATAGATAAACTCATGCCATTTGCAGAAACATAGGTGGAACTGGAAGGGATTGTTCTAAGTTAAGTAAGCAGAAGGAGAAAGGTAAATACTGGATGGTGCCATTTATAGGTGGGATATAGGTAAAACAAAGGATCAGAAAATGAAAAACTTTAAAACCAAACCTTGAAAGCTGACTATAGATCTGAAACATCCAGTAGGAAGTGGGAGGAAGAGGGGAGGGGAGAGAAAAGGGTGAGAATGAACACAGCAGACTACGGTGGGTAATTTTGTTGTGTAACGACTATTGTGACCAAACCTGAGGTGAGAAATCCTTTACTGCGAAAAAAATGAACAACAATGTAAAATGTTCAATAAAAATATATTAAATTTTTTTTAAAATAACATATCTTCAGTAATAGCATGTGTAACTTATGTTGTTGGATATATTGTTTTGTAACTGCATACATGTTTTACTTAAAGAAATCACATAATGTTGTTATATAAGCATATTTTTTAACAGATGTCTGTCATTCAGCACGTTAGTCTACAGTAAATATACATCTATATTAATAAAACAAATATGATAGTTATTTTTGTTGATGTTATTTTCTTAAACTAATCAATATATTTACACCATTATTTTATTATGAAAAATTTCAAATATACAGCAAACCTGAATGAATTTTACAGAAAATATCCATATATCTGCAAACTAGATTCTATCTCTCACTATGCTTACTTTATGTCACATATGTGGCTAAGCATTTTTCTATCTCTTCAGCAATCCATCTTAATATTTTTGGCCCTTTTCAAACTGCTGTACAGTAATATGTAATACTATGAAAGCAGTCAGCAGATCAGCTCAATTACATTCTTAGGAATATAGAAACACTAATTTGAAGGGATATATGCACTTGTATGTTCATTACAGTACTATTTACAATAGCCATGCCATGGAAATAACCTAAGTGTCCAATGGAAGTTGAGAGAATAAAGAAGATGAAATATATAGAGAAACTAGAATACTATTCACTTATAAGAAAGATGAAATCTTGTCATTTGAAACAACATGGATGGAACTGAAGGGGATTTGGTTAAGTAAAATAAGTTGAAGAAAAACAAATATAAGATGATATCACTCATATGTGGGATATAATGAAACAAAGCAAAGGAACAGACAAAACGAAACCAAAACAAATCCTTGAAATCTGACTGCAGAAATTGGAGGGCTGGGGTAGGGAGCAAATGGGAAAGAGACCAAATGGACTGTGGTGGAAGATTATTGGTGGCTTTGGTGGTTGGCAGGGTGTGGTAACATATATCTAAACATGTGTGAACCAATACCCCTAAATAATATATAGTGTAAACCAAAGTTATCTCAGTAAAAATAATGCAATTAAAAATAAAATTTAAGTAACCAATTACTCCACCACTAACATTTGAAATTCTTTCATAAATAATATAAAGTGGGGGCCTCCCTGGTGGCGCAACGGTTAAGTGCTGCGCTGTGGAGCTGTCAGCAGCAGCAATGCGAGTTTGACGCCCGCTGGGGAGAATCCCACATTGTAGGGCAGACCTCTCCTGCCTCGCCCGCTGCTCCCCTCGGCAATGTATTTCTGATCTGCCTGTTCTGCTCCCCGTTCTGTCTCTGGTGCACCCTCTTGCCACCCCACACCTCTGGTCTGTACCCCAGCTTGTATGTATAAATAAATAAATCTTTAAAAGAAAAAAAAATAATATAAAGTGCATTTGAACACTTTAGTTTTGCTTTTGTGAATACCGTTACTATATTTTTTGTACAAGATGAAATACATATTGCAAATAAAACTAATTAACCAAAATTATTATCATTATTATCATGATGTCAGCTGATTAGAAGCCTTAATTCGGGCCTCCCAACTGCTGCGCTGTGAAGCTGTCTGCACTGGTGACGGGAGTTTGACGCCCAGGCGGGGAGATTCCCACATGGCGTGGCAGACCTCTCCAGCCTCACCCACTGCTCCCCTCAGCAGTGTATTTCTGTCAATCTACCTGTTCTGCTCCCCACTCTGTCTCTGGTGAACCCTCTCACTGCCCCATGCCTCTGGTCTGTACCCAGGCTTGTATGCATAAATAAATAATTCTTTAAAAAGAAAGAAAAGAAACCTTAATTCCTCTTTGTCATGTAATGCAACATATTCATAGGTTCTGGTGATTAAGACTTAAATATCTTTGCAAGAAGCATTATTCTGCATACATCATCATCAACCCACTGTCTTTTTGACTGTAACAGAATATAAGTAGCCAAAGGAGTAGTATATCAATTGGTTTGGAAAGTAGGGTTGAGCAGATTCCTGTTTTCCAGAGCTTCGGTTATCTTTTCAGCTTTAATTGTGTTCATATTTCCCGGAAGAACAGTTGTATTCTGAGGAGTCTGATTTTCCATATGTGAATAGAGATCCAGGTTTTGAAACCGTGCACAATTTATTTTCCCAAATGGTGAACTCCATAGAGTCACTCCTCTAAAAACAAATGATCTATATGCTGTATTCAGGTACCTGAACATGCATTCTGGATGGTATATTCTCATCCAAATGCATAGTCATTGAAATATAGAGTATGAGAACACGAAGGAATCTCAAGAACAAAGTCCCTTCATTATAAAAACTCTCATTTTATAAGTTAGAAAACTGAAGCCAAAGAAGGAAGATAGCCCAGTCCATGTCACATATTGGAGGTGGCATATTGAAGACTAGAATGGGTCCAATTTCACCCTGTCATTTTTGGAGGCAGGGCAAGTTTTTTTTAATATCTTAAATAATATCATGTAGATGATTACTTCCTTCAGCCAGTGATCAGGGCAAAAAAAATGTGGCATTTTCTACCATAGTTCTCTGAAAATGAAGTATTGGAATGAGAACAGAGAAACTATGGGCCTTGGGAATCAGTACTGCATTTTCAGTGTCCAGGAGAAAAAATACTCCACAAAAGAGCTGGATTTTTTATCATTAAAAAAAGATGAGATATATAATGTTATAAACAGATGTTAGAGTGATATTTTTTAAAAAAATGTTTGAGGTGGTATTGACTAGAACATTTGCTCAGGAGGCCTGAACTCAATAGAAAAAGTATCCAATAAATAGTAGGTAGATGACAGATGTTTGGCTATTTAATATAAGGAAAAGTCATCCAGAAATTTAATGAGTTGTTTTGGGAGACCATGAGCCCTTAGTTATTGGAAGCACCACAGCATAGTTTTCAGGTTTATTTTGCAAAGGATTCTTTTTTTGAATAAAAGTCTACATGGATCCAAAATACAAAATAGGCAAATGCAACTCCTTTAAAACCCTTATGAAGTAATATAGTTTGGATGCAAGAATATCTTGCATGCCTTCAGAAACCTCTTTTTTTACTCACATTTCTTCTAATCCAAAGCAACCCAAGGAAATGGGGTCAGATGACTAGAGGAGCAGGGTTTACTAGTTACAATGGATCAATTAGAACACCAGAGGGATTGACATACATAGGCCTTTTAGAAACAGGTCAAAAATTGAAACTATCAGGTAAGGTAAATCCAACCTTCAAACTAGAAAAGTCCCACCTAAATCATCTTCACAAACACGAAGTACAAATGCAGCTGGTATCTAGTAAGATTTTGCTGACCATGAAGTTCAGCTCAGACTGTCTTATTCATTCTTTTATTCATTATTTATGCATTAATTCATCTACAAATACTCATTAAGCACCTAATCTGTATCAAGTGCTGTACTAGTTCTAATGATACAATAGGGAATAAGAAAGATGTGATCTATGACCTCAAAGCACTTCCTTTATGAGCTATAAAGATGGGCAGTTCAACAAGCAATTTCAATAAACTTCATCTAGATATACAGGATACACTGGGAACACTTGGCAGGAATATCTAACTGAGAGACACAAGAAATCAGGGAAGATCTCTTGGAGAAAGGTAATTCTAAGTTGAGACCCAAAAGATGAGTGGGAGAGAAAATGGGGGTTGGGTTTGAGCCAGATGGAATTAGATATGGAGGTAATAGTACCTTGGAAAATGGACAAACTGAAAGAATCAAGCCTGGGTGGGACATAGGGTATGACATGAGGGAGGGCTAAGAAGGAGCTAGAAAAATTAAGAGGGAGGCCAGATTACAAAAAGTCATGTTAGAGTTAGACCTTTATCTTAGTGAAAATGAGAAATTATTAATCTTAATATAACAACTATAATTTTCTTTCTCATACATAGAAAAACAAACACAATAAAAGAAAAAAAAGAGTTTCCAGATCAACTTAAAAAGAAACAAATTAATGTACGAGATTATAAAAGCTAAACAAGACAAAATGAAAGACGAAAGTCACCCTTCTCCTCAATCAGGTCACTCTGCCCATGAAAATCACCATTGTGTGTGTGTGTGTGTGTGTGTGTGTGTGTGTGTATTTTACATATATATACATATGTATAATAATTTCCAGAAGAAGTCTTTCTTATAATCATCCTTACTGATGGGCCCTTTCATGTTTTAGGAAAATAACTTTGGCTCTTATTTGAAGAACACATTAGGGGGACAAGAATGACAACAAAAACAACCAGGAGGAAGTTATTACAGTGATCTTACATTACAATGACAGATGAATGTAGTTCAGACGAAGGCTGACAGTGGATATGGTGAGAAAGAGATGCATTCAAAAGATATTTAGAATGTAAATATGTAAAGATTTGTTGTTAGAATAGGTGTCGGGAATAAAAGAGAAGGAATCTTGAATGTCATTCAGAATTCTGGCTTGAGAAATGGAAGTGGGAGGTAAAATTATATTAATTATTTATGAAGGTTATTCTGACATCTACCCATTGAAAATGACCTCCCTCTTCTCTTAAATATTAAAATATTTTGAATGGGCCTCTCCATCTCACTTATGTCTTTTTATATAATGAAAGACTTTATATCCTTCTTATTTGGTGCAAACTCCTTAGTGGAGGAGTGGAGGTAGATAAATATAAGGAAAGTAGAAGTAAGGGAAAAGACATTAATATTTGCAGATCACTTACTGTGTGACAGGAGATGTACCAGACCCTTTTGCAGACATTCTTCCATTTTATTTTCACAGCCTGATTTTACTGATGACAAATTGAGGCTTGGAGAACTCAAGTGAGTTTCCCAAGATTACATATTTTAGGTAAAGGCAGAGCCCAGATTCAAACCTGATTTGTCCATGCCCAGCATCCACAGTCATGTAAGGGTGGGCATGCAGGTGGGAAGGTCTCTGGGCTCCTACAGTCCTGCCCATTTCCTTTCTCTCTCCTAGGTTTACCAGAAGAACTTCACTTTCATCTTCCGTAGAGAGGGTTTGTTCACTGTAAGATTTTGTTGCAGAGAGTTCTGCTGCCAAAAAAAGGGGGAAAAAAGTTTAAAATGACAAATCTAGATCATGGCCTCCATTTTACATGTGAGGTCAAATCAGTCCCATGACTTTTCCAGGATCACTGTGTTTCTTCTAGTATCATAAGTGTAACTTAATGCCTGGATTCTTGATGCATTTTTTTCTTTTCACTATGAATTAATACAACTTATTTTCTAAGAGTGAAGAAATATCTTCCATTTATTTCTTCATTAAAAATTTTTTAAATGATGTCCCATGTTTGAACCTTTACTATCTAGCAGTCACTGTGGTAAATAGCTTATATTGATAATTTTGTTTTTCAGTCCTCATAATAGCCTTATGAAATACATATTATTATTATATCTATTTTATCTACAAAGTATATGATTATGTTATTATAGCTATTATTACTGTTATTATTATATCTATTTCATAAAAGTGCAACTGAAGTTTAGAAGAGCTACATGACTTTTCCAGGGTTACAGAATCAGGAAGTGACAGAGTTGGGATTTCAAACCAGCATGTCTGGTTTTAGTTTCCACGCTCTTAATAATGATGCCATGTTGCAAATGTCTATACGACAGAATAGTATATAGCAGGGCAATTCAAACTATAGCTTGTGGGTCAACTGCAGCCTGCTGTTATTTTTTTTTTTTGTAAATTAAATTTCATTGGTACATAGGTATTCCCAACATTTGACAATGGTCTGTTTTAGAAGTTAGACAGAGGCTACATGGTCTGTAAAGAAAATAGTAAGTGCCCGTTTTCTGAAATAGTTCTGTAGCTCACATCTTATAGGTATAATCTAATGCTTGTTTTTAGGTAATCCCCTGAAGAAAGGCATATTTCCATGTCCAGGATTTGCAGAAATAGACACTGTGTACCCTCTCAGTGAATCAAGCAGCCTTCACCGTGTTGACTCTAGTGTGTCTATATGGCCTGTTTCTTGTTGTCTTTCATGAGTCAGAACAGAGGGCTTATCCTTTCCCCTCCCTGTCATAAATGCCTTAAAGCCTGGACTTGGATCCCAGCTTTATGGGTTTGGTTCCTACCTTCCCCCTCTAGCTTCAAGGTCCACATTTGTGCCCAGTGGGGGAAGAAGCAGATAACCCCAGAAGCTGCTGTGGCTTGATGCGGTTTCCCTTGATCACTGAACATTTGCGAAGGAGTTGAAACTGGTGACTCTTACCTTCTCCCTACTGGTGCTTCTACTTGGCTTGGCTTGGGCACAGTCTGTGGGGGCAGCTCCTAAGTGTCTGCACTTGTTTATGACACAGACTTTGCTCCACTAGCTTAGTCTTTGAAAGCCCTCCTCCCTGGTCGTTGCTCCAGATGCTTTAAATCCAGGAGAGAAAAAAATTCATTGAGCCTGTCCAGAGAACAGCATCTGTTTCTAACCAAGATCTCATCACAAAGTAAGGATACCAGCTGGTGGAACCACCATCATACCTGTCTCTTTCTTATACTTGGGTCTGGTGGGTAGATTCAGTCCTTTCCAAAGAGGCACAGAGTTCTCTACAATTTTTTGCATGAATTACTCTCTACCTACTCTTTCCTAATATTTTCCACCTTTGAAACCTCTTTCTTTTCTACTCTTAATATCTGGAATGTGCCATCTTCATGGAATTCTGACATGTAAATTTATAGAACTGGGAGGGTCTGTATCTAGTTCAAAGTCATTATTGCACAAATGGAAAGACTGAGGCCCAGGAAAGAGAAGAGCTTGTGCCAAAGTGACATAGCTGATTATTGCCAGATCAAGCTGGGGTCTATCGTTTAACTGGCCAGTGATTTTTTTCATGACCCTCTCTTTCCAGCAGGAACAAGGATGTTTTTAGGTTTTAAACAAATCCAGATCCTAGTTTCACCCATAAGTTGTAGAGCCTATTTTGCTTTTTTAATCCATTTTTAAGGTTATTATTTCTGATTCTTCTGAGTAGCTTAGTTTATAGGATGTTGACTTATGTTTATCCAGGGTCTCTTTTAGCTACATTCAGTCTCCTCAGAGAAAAATGTTGGTTATACAGCACCAGAGTTTCATTCTTGGAGCATTAGAAGTAGCAGACACAGGGTTAATGTATAATTAAAAAATCTGTCAGTGACTGGTAAATAGAATGCACTCAATAATTATTTCATAAAGGCTCTCTGTATTTCTTCTCTAAGCAACATAGTGTGGTGGCTATAAATTTAGACATACTGAGTAAAACTCTTCCCATCTTTTAATTTCTAATTGTTTGACTTTGAACAAGTTACCTTTGCTCGAACAGCCTGGTTTTCGTCAGTTGAAAAATAAGGAAAATTAGAGCATGAATTTCATAGTATTGTCATGAAACTTAAAAGACAGAATGCGTTAAAGTGCTTAGCATACAGGTCTGTCATACAGAAAGCTCTTTTTATTTAATTGCCAGTTATATTTTCTCTAGTATTAAGCAACCATGGTCTCAAAATAATAGGCAGAGCTGGTAACTGTTTCAGAACAAGAAAGGAAAATGTTGGTGGGGATCGGGACTCTTTACACACTTGCAAAAGTCCCTATTTCTTAAATGGGACTGTTGGAATCTGTGAGCTTTGACTAGCCACACTTACAATGCATTCTCCTCCCCCCTCTCAGCAAAGACCAACTAGCAAGCTGCTGCAGTAACAGAAATGCATCCCACCCCTTTGTAATTCCTTCTGAGATCCTAACCAGGATTTGGAAAACACCCGGATATGCTCAAGGAACCATCCCGGGTTTTGCACCAAACCAGGTCTTGGGACAAGGCATTACAGTAGTTTAGTTTCTGGAAAAGCAGGCACTCAACACTGTCCCCTCCTCCCTTTATCCCACACCATTAACACCCGCCAAATTGGAGCCCAGGACTTAATTTATGAGAAAACCTTTGTAACCCAGGATACTGACTGAACAGGATTGACATACGCTGGGGTTTGCAGTTCAGCATCACTAGAACGCTGAAATAAATATGGAAGGGTTTTTCTAGCAAAGGTAAGTTTTTCTTTCCTCTTTGCAAACCCTACCTCACTGTCTTTCTTTGCAAAAAGGCTTAAGGGAGACCTTGGCTACTGTGAGAGAAAGTTGGTGATTGAGAAATTGGAGGACGGACGCTTAGTTGAGTGTGCAGGGAAGTTAAAATGGACAATAGGCTCCTTTTGTTTCTCTCGCTAAAATGGCCAGGTTCACGCTGGCTTGACTGATTCAGGAACAATCCTGGAGTTGTAAAGAGTAGTTAATTTTCCTGTTAAAAATAGTGCTTATTTTCTATCTCATCGGTTAAGGGAGGTTATTGAGGTGATGGATCTGAGAACTGCATGAATAAAAAATACTTAAAAATAACCACTTGCTTTCATGTTTTGCAATCCAGATAGTATAAAATAAGCCAATAAATGATAGCTGACCTAAACTCTCAGCTTAAAATTTGAATCATTTCCCATGCTTAGTGTTAATAGTAGAAATATTTTGGAAAACAGATTCAAATTCTGGCTCTTCCAGTAACTAGTTTCTTGGCTTTCAGCAAAGCCTTTAACCTTTCTGGCCTGTTTTCTATATATCATATCATAGGATGGGGGAATAAAAAGGTTTTAAAAGTCTATAAATGTATCAATCTATAATGCACTAATGCACTTAATTGTTTGTTTTTTTTTTTTTTTTTTGCTGAACATCTATTATATTCCAATCTTTTTCTAGGGGCTCACATATCCATTATTTTTGAGTCTTAAATCACAAAAATCCTGTGAGATAAATATTGCCCCCATTTTTCAAATGAGAAAACTGAGGCTCAAATATATGAAAATGACTTGTTGAATGATTATATACCTATAAAAGGCAAGAGATAGGATATATGTCCAGTTCATCGAATTTCAAATCAGTATGCTTTGTGCAATATAACAACTGGAGTGTGAGAAAGTTAAGCAGTGTCTTTAATACAAATGTAAATAGGTAGTGAAATCATATTGTCCCAGGAATGGCATGGTGATCATGCTATATTAGATATGATTGTCAGACTGGGAGACCAGGAACCTTAAGTTCCAGTGCTAGTTTTCAGAAATTCAGGTGAGTCCCTTCTTCTCTGGGCTTCAGTTTTCTCACCTCTAACATGATAAGCTGTACTTATAATATTAAAGAGTAATACATATCACACTTGAGCTATGAGACTTTCAACACTCTCTTTGCATTTTTTCCTCCCAACAAAAAAAGTTACCCAGCAATGGTGAGAAAATTCCCACCTAGACCTATTTTGATCCACAGAGTAAAGAAAAAGTCACAGGCAACTCTCATCCCAGGACTGTCTGCATGTGTCTATACAGATGTCCCCTTTAACAAGCTTGTCCTTCTCAGAGGTGGCACTTCCTGCATGCTTGTATCTGTGCATCTTCTTCTCCTTTCTTTTTTAAAATGTCATAAACTTGCCTTTTTGGATATAAAAAGAAAAGAAATAAAGCCACAAAGCATTAAGAAAGCCGAGGATTAAAGGTCAATCTTGATGGAGAGTTCTACTAGGAAGACTGTTGAGATTACAGGTAGAACCCCAAGGATAGTAGTATTCCTGTGTTCAGTTGAGTGATCCTTTGTCTAGGATGAGCCTGTCCAGTCCAGTCCAGTTCAACTCGGAAAGGGATATAGAGAAAAGAGCATTGTCATGCTAATGGAATAACTTGCAAATTCTATGGAAAACACTGATGCAAATTTTCTTATATGCTGGAAACCAGGCCCAGATGGCATTGAGATGACAGGAAAGTAAGGTAAAGGTAGAAGAGGTTTAACTTAATGTTGGCTGACTTTCTCCCTAGACTATTCTTCTAGTCTTGGTATATATTAACTAAATTATGTCTAATTGCAAATAGTCCAGAAATATTAATAACATCTCTCCCATCTGCCCTCCTTTGTACTTCCCGTAAGACTCTTGCTCACCTTATCTATTTCATTTCCTTTTTCACCTTCTCCTTCTACTTTCCCACCCAAGTCTGATCTTTCTCTAGGACATCCTGTTGTGGGCTCAACTGATAGAAAATAACCCTGGCCAAGTGAAAAGTTCACATCCCTTATCTCATTTGATCTTCCTGGCACGGTAATATGGAGCCTAAAGCAGACATTATCTCCACTTAAGAGATGAGAAAACTGAGGCTCAGGAAATTAGGCAACTTGCTTAATTTCTGATGAATACAAAATTAGAACCTAATATTTGTAAGGCTTGAACTCTTTCAGTTTTACCATGAAATAGCCAAGTATTTCAGGCAGCTATTATTAACCAGAGACACTCTGCAGGAGAGGGGGAGGGAGAGGGATCAAAACAGGGGAGGGACGAATACAAGGGACTATGGTGATGGTGCACGGGTGAATTGGTGATGGGTATTGAACAGGGTCTACACCTTAAAGGGGAAAGCATGCATTGTACAAAAAGGAAGAATGATGTAAAATATATATAAAATAAAATAATAAATAAACAAATAAATGAATAAATAAATAAATAAATAAATAAATAAATAAATAAATAAATAAATAAAAATGACCAAGTATTTCTAAAGGAATTTTATGGCTTTCTCCTTTCTTCTATTCTTATAGTGTATGACATCAACAACAAACGCAGCTTTGGGAAGGAAAAAAAAAGATGTCACTGTTTAGAAGGAATTTACCAAATACCTACTAAGTTCCCATTGCTATTTAATTCAAACACAACTGAAGACCGTACTTAAACCTAAGTTTATCAGACCCAAAAGTTCTGGTTCCCTTCATTACATCATGTTGTTGCCAAAGAGACTAGTCTCAGCCATATATATGTGTCTGTATGCTTAGCATGTGTTAATGTATTACATATCCTAAATGAACTTATGAATGTACACAATGCTAACTTTAAAATGTTATGGCTAGCCATAAAATGTTAACTCTTTGTGTTCCTGGCAAATTTAATTTTAAACCTATTTCCTCATCTGTAATAATAATATTCACTAATATGTTTTAATCACTTACTTTTGAACCTGAGTGCTTATTTGTGTTCAGTGTGTTTATAGATCTTAATTCACTCAATCTTCACAACAACTCTGAGATGTATCTAATAGTACTAATTCCATTTTAAAAATTAAAACATGACTAGAGAAATGAAGCAGCTTATCAAGATATAAAGCTAGGATAAGTAGAACCAGGTTTCTTTTAGGTGGTGTAATTCCAAAGTCTGTGACTTTGATGTAAAATGGTGCAAATAATCCTTATCTTACAAGAGTTTGAGAACTAAATAAAATGACAGATGTGAAAAACATATTGCAAAGTAGAAAGTGTTAGGCAAATGCTAGGTGGCATTTTTTTCCCCCAAGTTCTCTTGTCTAGCCTTTTTCGTCACTAGTTACCACCTATGAATGCTTGTTCATTGTATGCTGATGGTCTGTACTAATCTTATTTGGGAATATTTCTAAGTTTATCATGTGTTTTTCCAACTGTGGAACTCTTGCTGGGGACAGTTTTCTTGTATGTCAATGAGTTTAAGGCATAGTGACCTTGCTGGCATCTCTCTAAGAAGGAAGCTTGAAGGAGGTTCTTGTTGCATTCAGTCTTCCCTTGAGCCAAGGAACCTCTCTGTTGAGGGCTCCAAAGCATGACAAATTGTGTGACTATGTATGGTATTATATGTAGACACATGTGTCCCTGTGATCTATAAATGGTTATGACTATTGCAGAGTGTTAGAACTTCAAGGACTCTCTAAGAGTCCTTTATATAAAATGTTTTCTTCAGTTATGCATTTTTTGTATTATTTTATAGATAGGAAACGGAGGCTCATTAAGGTGAAGTACCTTGCATAAAGTCACTCTCTGAGCCAGTGGAGAACTTGAACTAGAGCCAACTGGTGGGAAAATATATTTGTGCCATTTTATGTCACTTTAGCAATAGCTGTTTATGGTACAGCGATAGTGCACCTATTACAACTTTGGTATGGTAATAGCTGCACAAAGACTTCTAAGATATGACAATCCATGCTCAAGGAGTGTATAATCTAATATGGTAAGTAAAGACAGAGCATCAGGCAGCTCATGAGACAAAAATATTACAAAGTCTGAATTAGTGCAATTGGGTGCTATAGAGAGTAAAAAATTCTTCAGAGGACAGTGGCATGGAGAGGTTAAAGGGACAATTCTGGGATAGTTAGTATTTAATTTAGCCCTTATAGTGAAAATATAGAACATAATATATGTGGGAGTTAGTAAGGGTAAACTAACAAACTGTAGCCAAGAAGGAGAAGGAAACCAGCAGTCATTGTCTGTTATGTTCTTTTTTAAAAAAAGGTTTATTTATTTATGCATACAAGTTGGGGGTACAGGTCAGAGGCGTGGGCCGACAATAAGGTTAACCAGAGACAGAGTGGGTAGCAGAACAGGCAGATCGATGGAAATACACTACTGAGGGGAGCAGTGGGTGAGGCCGGAGAGGTCTGTCACGTCATGTGGGAATCTCCCTGGCCGGGCATCGAACTCGCGTTGCAGCTGCCAACAGCTCCACAGCTTAGCCACTGTGCCACCAGGGAGGCCCCCTGTCTGCTATGTTCTAAGCATTAATTGTGCTAAGTCCCTTTCTTATAAATTTTCTAATTTTCTTCTCCAAGGCTATTATTATACATATTTTATAGATAAGAAAAAAGGTTCAGGGGCCTCCCTGGTGGTGCAGAGGGTTGAGCGCAGTGCTGTGGAGCTGTCCTCAGCTGCGCAGCTGCAGCGTGAGTTCTATGCCTGGCCGGAGAGATTCCCACATGGTGCAGCAGACCTCTCCTGCCTCTCCTGCTGCTCCCCTCAGCAGTGTATTTTGGTTGGTACACCTGTTCTGCTCCCTACTCTGTCTCTGGTGAACCCTCTTACCGCCCCATGCCTCTGGCCTGTACCCCAGCTTGTATGCATAAATAAATAAATCTTTAAAAAAAGAAAAGATTCAAAGTGTTCACTATTACCTGAAGCTACATAACGGGTAACTGGTCAGTGGGAGAGCTAACTTTGGAAAAGTCCTCCACTATATCAAGGGTTTTCTACCAAATGGTATATAGACACTGAGGCACTGAGCATCAATACCTGAGCCAATACAATGTGTACAGGGACCTGAGATTTTTTTTTAGGAAAGTCTATAGGCCTATTTCTTTTTTTTTTTAAGATTTAATTATTTATGCATACAAGAGCTGGGGTGTAGGCCAGAGGTGTGGGGTGGTGAGAGGATTAACCAAAGACAGAATGGGGAGCAGAACAGATAGACTGACTGAAATATATTGGTCAGGGGAGCAGGGGTGAGAAAGGAGAGTTCTGCTGTGCTATGTGGGTCAGTTCCCTGGCTGGGGTTCAAACCGAGTGCAGTGGCTGCTGATAGCTTCATAGTGCTGAGACTTAACTCTTTGTGCCACCAGGGAGGCACTATAGGCTTGTTTCTTAAACAGGGTCTATATTTGGGGCCTAGCCAGAGTAAATATACAGGGATTTTCTATCCATATATGAGTCTGCATATTCATTTAAATTTCTGTTTTTGACTGATTTCTCCTTATTATGTGCTTAGGATGAGAATTTAGTGAAATAATTTATGTAAAGCACTGAACCTAGTGTTTAATAAGTATCACCTAACAAATGGTAGCTACTATCACCATTATTATCATGAACTATATCAATTATGTGTATCTGTGCCTAAATGAATATGTGTCTGTTTCCAGAAGTGATCATAGTTACATGTGATTCCGTGTTTCAGAGTGCATGCGTTTTTCCAAGATACAGTTTTAATTATTAGTATATACATGTTCTCTGTTAATGCATGTGAGTCTGCAAGGAAGTTTTGTGGAAGGTAGGATAGCATACATCCTAAGCTCATAACCTAAGTCTACCAATTGTGAACTTGGTGACATTGAGCAAATTACCTTACACCTTTGTTCTGCAGTTTTTCCTTCTGGAATATGAATACAATAATGGCATCTCTTCATAATGTGGTAGTGAGGATGAATTGATTTGATCCATGAAAAATAAGTAGAAGAATTTTTGACATTCCATGCACACTATAAATATTGATGTATTATTATTAATATTATTGCTATTAACCCAAAACTAAGACTGTGTGACAGTATGGTTCATGTGTGGGTGCAAGTATGTGCATTTATGCTTTTACATAAGACTGCACCTATGTGATGAAAGTGAGTGTTTTTGTATTTATGTTATGTATTTTAGTTTGTGGGTATGACTGAAAGTTTCACCCCAGCCCCAAGAAATCTAGCCTACTGGCTGATATACTGGAATGAAAACCTAGAGGTTTGGTTCTGATTCTGACACGGAATTGGACATATAAAATGAGTTTGTACACATAAGAGAATATCTTTTGGGAAGTTAGTAATAGTCCCCGCACATATTCTCAGTTGTTATGTATCGCTTAAAAATTTTTTTTTTTTTTTAAAGATTTTTTTGTTTTTATTTATATATACAAGCTGGGGTACAGGCCAGAGGCGTGGGGCGGCGAGAGCGTTCACCAGAGACAGAGTGGGGAGCAGAACAGGCAGATCAGAATCACACTGCTGAGGGGAGCAGCGGACGAGGCAGGAGAGGTCTGCCGCGCCATATGGGATTCTCCCCGGCCGGGCGTCGAACTCGCGTCACCGCTGCCGACAGCTCCACAGCGCAGCGCTTAACCGCTGCGCCACCGAGGAGGCCCTATCGCTTAAAAATTTTAAAGTATACAGTTATGCAGAAAATTGCATAAATCTTAAATCCACAGCTTACTGTATTTTGACCAAGTGAATACATCTGTGTAACCGATATGTAAATCAAGAAACAAAACATTATCTAGAAGCCTTCCTTTTATTCCTTTCTCTAACTTCCCAAACTAATCCTTACCTCAGAGTAAATGCGATCTTGACTTCTAATAGCATAGATTGATTTTGCCTGATTTTGTACTTTACATAAATGAAATCATACGTGTACTCTTACCTGTCTGGTTTCTTTCTTCAGTATAACATTTGTGAGAGGCATTCATATTTTAGCATGTAGGTGTAGTTTGTTCATTAACATTGCTATATATAAATCCATTGTATGATAAAAGTACAATATACTCATTCATTCTATTGTTTATGGATATTTTGACAATATTTTGGGACTATGAACATCTTAGTAAGTCAGTTTTTTGGGTGAATTCTCATTTGGTTTTAAACACAATTTAAAAAAATGGAAAATTACAACAATAAAAAACAGCACAGGGAGAAATGATGATTTTATTCAGGTACAGAGTGAGTCAGTAGTCCAATTAGGTTTCTAGTGCCTGTTTTTTTAATTCTTGGGTCATAGTACATTCTTCCTTCTATCTTCTAAAGGAACTGAACTAAGATTTCTCTTCTGAAGGAAATGATACATATTTATCAGTACAAGTGACTCTTAAACTTTGCCCTCCAAAGTCCAGTGTATAGAGGTCATTGAACACTTGCTGAACTAAAAGGAATCAGGTAAGACAGAGATTCATAGCTAATTTGTTTTTGCTTACTCGGTCACTTGGTCTGGCTCTTGCTTTTTTAGTTTTCAAAGTCCTTTTGCTCTCTTTCTTCCATACCAGCAGCCATTCATTTGCCTGTTTCCCAGAGTAATGTGGGCCATGGAGCCAGGCCATCTCTTCTGGGCTGTGCTGTTCATTCAAACTTTGTGGCCCCAACTGACTGATGGGACCACTCGAGTCTACTACCTCGGCATCCAGGATGTGCAATGGAATTATGCTCCCAAGGGAAGAAATGTCATCACGAACCAGCTGCTGGACAATGATGTGTAGGTTTAATTTCTTGTGGAATCTAGCTCTAGTTGATGGGAGGTGGTACTCTAGAGGTCAGGAGGTAGCCTTTTGAGGACCTTTTCCCAGGGTGTGGTAGCAACCAATTCCTGATCTCTCTGGCCAGATACCTAGTGTAGTGGCATGTTTCCTGGAAAAGGGCTACTTGACTCAGCAGCCAGCATTCTGATAAGAAGTCAGCTTTTTAACACAAACGTGTCTCAGAATTTTTAGGATCCTAAAGCTAATTCCATATTCCTTTGATTCTAAGATGATATACACAGTGCTGTTTTAATAGCAGCTGTCTAACTTTACAAAAAGAAATATGATATATATGTATGTATGTATGTACACACACACATACACACATACACACATTGTAAGATGTTGGTGGTGGAACTATATTCCCATCTTTCAGTGGCACTATACTGGCTCCAGGTATATGAAAAAATATAAAAGCCTTAGAATCAAGGATATAACAATAAATAGCTATTACTCATGTAATGCTCTGTGACAGGCACCATGCTAGAAATTAGCATAATTTCTCTCACCCAATTCTCACAAAAGCTCTGGGGAATAATAGTATGAATAGCTCAGTAAACTGAGGTTCAGGGAAGTCAAGTGACTTGCCCAAATCCTACAGCTAATAAACAGGAGAGCTAGGATTTGAACTGGGTATTATGGATCCAAAATTGGTATTCTTTTCATCATTTTGACATTAACAGATCCTGCAGCTTAAACTTTCTTGATCTTGAAGTCTTACAGGTGCAAGTACATATTGAAAAAAAACAGAGTGTGCTAAATAATATATTTTTTAAAGATTTATTTTATTTATACATACAAGCTGGGGTGCAGGCCAGATGTGTGTGTGTGAGAGAGAGGATTCACCAGAGACAGAGTGGGGAATAGAACAGACAGAATGACTGAAATACACTGCTGAGGGGAGCAGCGGGTGAGGCAGGAGAGGTCTGCTGCGCCATGTGGGAAGCTCCTTGGCCGGGCATAGAACTGTGCTGCATTGGCGCTGGTTAGCTTCATAGGCTGAGACTTAACCTGTTGCTCCACTGGGGAAACCCCAATAATCTTTTTTGATCATTAATCACTTTGCCTCTAAATCTTCATACATTTCCAAAGTTGACTGTAATATCTGAGAGCTCTCTAGGAAGAGTTAAAGAAAAAAAACAGCTATCATTTTTGACAAATTATTGTTATTTATCTAGTTTTAGAGAGGCAGAGTTTCGTGTTAAAATTATCCTTCAGGGATAACTTTGTTATTCCCCATTCCTAGTTATAGTTAACATCTATTAATCTTTTGCTGTTTTACAGGCCTTGTCCTAAGTTCTTCATGCATTTTCATTCTTTTAGTCACCAGCAGCAACTGTCCAAATTTGTGATCATCTCTAACTTATAGATAGGGAAATTGCTCACAGAAAAGTGAAGTAGCTTGCTCAAAGTTCCACAAATTTTGGAATTTTTAGTAAGTTAAAAATGGTCAAATATCAGAAATTCCATATGCTTTAATTTAATACTTTCCATTGTCTAACCTGAAACTTTCATGTTTTAATCAGTATATTCTCATTTCTTCCTGTTTTTCCCTGAATAAAAATGAACAGTCTCCTCTGGAAAAGAAACCCCTAGAGGTTTGAAGATCGTGGGAAAATTGTGACACTCTCTTTCCTTCCCAGAGTAGCTTCCAGCTTCCTAAAGTCTGACAAGAACCGGATAGGGAGCAGCTACAAGAAGACTATCTACAAACAATATAGAGATGGTTCATACATGCATGAAATAGCCCAGCCTGCTTGGTTGGGCTTCCTGGGGCCAGTGATATGGGCTGAGGTGGGTGATGTCATCAATATCCATCTGAAGAATTTTGCCACTCGTCCCTACACCATTCACCCCCATGGCGTTTTCTATGAGAAGGACTCAGAAGGTAAATCAGCCAAACAATTTTTCCTCCTACCTAGAACAGATATTTCTTTTACTTTACTGCCATCTGAAAGAAAGAGGAGATGGGCATGAGGATAGTCTTTCTTTCTTACTGTTCTGAGGTGGCAGGGAATCTACTGAGAGAAAGCACGACTGGGTACTGTTATCAGTTCTGCTTTTTATACTGTATGTGACTTTGGGGCAGTCATTGCCCCAGTCTGGGTCTCAGTTTCTTTATTAATAATGTGAAAAGTCTATTTCCCTATTACCTTGAATGGCATTCCAATGAAATATGGCATTGTGATAAAGAGAGTGTGTTGTGACTATAAGGGAGTGTTATTCTAGTCTCACAGTCTTCCAAAAGGTCCTTTTTTTTTCTCTCTTAAGAGGGAGTTAAGTTTATTCATAGGTATTTCTCATATCTGGGGCTCAATTGTCTATAATGGTGTTATAATAAATAGTGAGTAAGGGGGTTAGAGAAGGAAGTTGGAAGGTCCTGACTTGATTACCCACTTACTCTATGATCTTGGGCAAATTATTTTACTTCATTTTTCTCTTCCATAAAATGGGGGCATAGACCAACTGGTCATTAAGTTGTCTTTAGACTGAAATTCTTTTTTATTTAAAGATTTATTTATTTATGCATACAAGCTGGGGTATAGGCCAGAGGCGTGGGGCAGCGAGAGGGTTCACCAGAGACAAGTGGGGAGCAGAACAGGCAGGTCAGAAATACACTGCTGAGGGGAGCAGCGGGCAAGGCAGGAGGGGTCTGCCACACCATGTGGAATTCTCCCCAGCTAGGCGTCGAACTCGCATTGTGCGCTGCTGACAGCTCCACAGTGCAGCGCTCAACCGCTGTGCCACCAGGGAGGCCCTAGACCGAAATTCTGTGATTGATTTTTATTTTTCAGAGTGCTTAAATGGAGAAAATTCTGTTTCCCCTCGCCTGCATGCCACCACTTTGCACTAAGGCTGTGCAGCACTTTACATGACCACATTCCTTTCCTCAGCTGTCACCTCTCCTACTATTATTGATGTGAGATATGGGATTTTTGTCTAGATATTACCAGAACCTGTGCCCTTCTCAAGCTGTTAGGAATGTTGTGCTGCACCTTAGAAATCTAAGATTTCCATATGTCAGCACTCTGTTGGCCTTTATATTCCAGGCTCCCTCTTACTCACCATGGGATTGGGCATGTACAATTTCATTTTCTAGGCTCCCTATACCCAGATGGCACCTCTGGTTGGCTGAAAGCTGATGACTCTGTTCCCCCTGGGGGCAGTTACATCTACAACTGGACCATTCCAGAAAGCCATGCACCCACTGATGCTGACCCAGCATGCCTCACTTGGATATACCATTCTCATGTAGATGCTCCACGAGACATTGCGACTGGTCTCATTGGACCCCTTGTCACCTGTAAAAGAGGTACTGACCCCAAGGGTGAGCTATAACATGTAGTTTGGGATATTAAGAGGAAGCAGTGATATAGCTGAACTACCTACATAGTAAGCAGCAGCACTAGGAGTGTTGATTTAACACCCTTATTTATTTGCAGGGATAAACTTTGCCAAACTTCCTTTCTATTGTTTCTTTTTTCTACTTTATTAACCTTTCTCTAAAATAATCCCAACAACAACAAAGAAACTTCCTTTTTCACTTTAAAAACTTGATAATGATGGGAATCAGATCACACAGAAGTGTGTGTTAATAGCTTAAGTGTGGATAAGATTGAAAGTATAGTCATCAGTATTTTGGGTAGGTTTCTAGACTTTGTTGTGAAGAGGCTATGTTTAAGATGCAGTCAGGCCTGAAGACTAGAGTGTTGTAGGAATATCATCAGGTTGAGGCCCTGGTTGAATAGATAAGCATGGATGGTGGGAGTGACTTATTTCAGGTCGTGTGTGTTCCACCATCAAGTCTTTTTTTTTAATATTTATGTATTTATACATACAAGCTGGGCACAGGCCAGAGGCGTGGGGCAGCGAGAGAGCTCACCAGAGACAGTGGGGAGCAGAACAGGCAGATCAGAAATACACTGCTGAGGGGAGCAGCGGGCAAGGCAGGAGAGGTCTGCCACGCCATGTGGGAATCTCCCCGGCTGGGCATCGAACTCGCATCGCGCAGTGCCGACAGCTCCACAGCGCAGCACCCAAACGCTGCGCCACCAGGGAGGCTCCACCATCAAGTCTTAAGCTCAGTTGGATTGGTGGTTTGTCTGGGAGTTTGGAAATATTAATTAGCAGCAGAAGACTCTATCTTCTTTTCTGTTGTGAACATAATCTTAAGGCTACCTCTCCCTATTCCTTTCTTGTGCATACCCCTTACAGCTTACTGTTGCTAAGGAAAGGAAATTCTCAAAGGCACCTTTCTTACTTTCCCTAGGAACCTTGGATGGGAACACCCCTCCTCAGCGGCAGGACGTGAACAGTGATTTCTTCCTTCTTTTCAGCGTGGTAGATGAAAACCTTAGCTGGCATATTGATGAGAATATTGCTACTTACTGCTCAGATCCTTTTACAGTAGACAAAGAAGATGAGACCTTTCAGGAGAGCAATAGGATGCATGGTGAGCTGGAAGAATGTGGTCACACTCTGACAGTGTATACTAATAGAAGGTCTTACTAGGACTAACGGGTGCTTTCACTGCCAGCTATTTTTTTAATACCTGGACGAAGAGTAGTAAATTACTTTTCTCTGTTTTACTTATGAGAAAACTGAGACTCCAGGATTATGCAACCAATGGATGCCACAGCTAAAATTCCAACCATAATCTGTTCAACTGCATAGCTTGTACTCTTGCCAATAGGTTACCCTGCCTCCTAATGTGGAATAATCAAGGCAGTTGATTCCAAAGTCATATATTATGTGCTTGATCACTTGTTCACTAACATAATTCATTAACCAATTTTTTGGTTCTAGAAAGGATGCAAGCTGGAAATTCACCACCTTAATTAAGTTAAAATAAAACTACAGACACAAAAGCTCAGAGGCATGTTCAAATAATGGATTTTAGGAATAAAATCAAGTTGATTTTGCTTTTGTTTAATTAATGGAGAGATTTAGTTACCTGTGGTGACATAGGTGAGCTCAAGGTCAAACAGTCCCAAATGGAGGTAAAACTTAGAGGAAAGTTGTAAGGGATGGCTTTGGTTGTTCAAATTTCACTTAGTTTTTATACCAGTTGCAACTATGGTAATTAGTCTGCTAACTTGACAATTGTCCTATGGAAATTTCAGGAGGAAATTAGCCTGGAAGGAAAGAATATCTTGCAAAATAAACTCCATTTCTTAAAGAATTTTCTCAGATTGCTGGGTTTGAATCTTGGTTTACCACTTAATAACTTCATTGCTTTGGGAAAAAGTAACTTTACCTCCTTGAGCTTGATTTTCTCATTTTTTCAGCATGAGATAAATGCTAGCCACTGATTTTCCAGTGCTCTTTGTGAGATTTAAATGAGACAATGTTTATGGTCATTCATCATAGTGTGCTTTTAAAAAGCCTCGTCTTAATGTTATCTATTATTACTGCCTTCTCCCATTGAAGTCTTCCTTCCTAATGCTGATATTTTCTTGGTTTTTCCTTTGCAGCAATCAATGGTTTTGTCTTTGGAAACTTACCAGAGCTGAGTATGTGTGCACAGAATCGTGTGGCCTGGCACTTGTTTGGCATGGGCAATGAAATAGATGTCCACACAGCTTTCTTCCATGGACAGATGCTGACCATACGGGGCCACCATACGGATGTGGCTAACCTTTTCCCAGCCACCTTTGTGACTGCTGAGATGGTTCCCCAAGAGCCTGGTACCTGGTTAATTAGCTGTCAAGTGAATAGTCACTTGCGAGGTGAGGATCCAACATATATGAGCCTTGTAATATAGAAGGGAGGTGGCAGTAATCATCACTGGAACCTGGATTTCTGTCCTAAAGCAATAAGAAAGGTCTTTCAGGCAAGACAGCTAGGTATAAAAGATGGAACACAATAGTAGGAGTCTGGAGACACATATTCACTCTTGATTCAGACAGTAAAGTCTTAAAAGGTGATCTTCAACACATCTCTCTGGGCTTATTTTCATCCTTTCTAACAGAAAATGGCATAGGGATGGATAAATGAACTTTTAAAGTGCATTTTTAAATTATAAGCTTAAATAATTAAACTTGGAGGTATTTGGGGCTTATTGAACAGGAACTGAAGAAGAGATTAATTTTTTAAAGATTTATTTATGTATGCATACAAGAACTAGGGTGCAGGCCAGAGGTGTGGGGTGGTGAGAGGATTCACCAGAGACAGAGTAGGAAGCAGAACAGGCGGATCTACTGAAGTACACTGCTGAGGGGAGCAGCAAACGAGATAGGAGCGGTCTGCTGCGCCATGTGGGAAGTTCCCTGGCCTGGGGTCAAACTCGTGCTGCAGTGGCTGCAGATAGCTTCATAGTGCTGAGACTTAACCCATTGCACCACCAGGAAGGACAGAAGAGATTAATTAAAGAAGGTTTAGGTTTCTGCAGGAGATCATGGAGTATTGTGCGCACATAGTGACATTCTAGTGAAACCCAAAAGTAATAGGGGTAGAAGGTTTGATTTTCAGAGGGAGAATGAAGTAATGGCACAACACACTGAGGAGTATCAAAGGAGAGGATGAAGGTATGAGACAATAAAAAGAGTACTAGGGAAGTAATTAAATGGTTCATACTATTGTCACAATTCTCTGAAAAACTGACTGTATGACTTTGGAAAAGTCAATTCCCACTTTAAGGCTTCATTTTCCACATCTGTAAAATGGGGGATTTGGTTTAGAGTCTCCAGGATCCTTTTAAGTTCTCATATTCTGGAATTATTTGATATATGGTATATTAGATAAGTGTCAGGAAAGTGATATACAAATATGTAGAAGTAGATTTGAGTACTTGAAGCATTATAAAATGTTGGGATAATAAGTCAGAGATGGTAGGTTTGACCAGTATGGGCCAGTTACACTTGATCCATCATCCAGAGTCTGCCATTGGTCCCAAAGATGCCTCAGTAAGATAGTATGAATGTAAATAGAGGTTAGGGATACAGAATGATAGTAAAGGGTTACTTTTGGTACTTTTCTAACCCCTGTTTCTTCATATAAGGATTGGAATATTGCTACCTCATAAAGTTATAAGGAGGTTTCAGAGAGATAATGTGATTTTGATTCATAGGGACTAGGGGAATGATGAGACCAAGACAGTGGACACAGAAGAAGTAAATGAGCATCAAATTTGCATTTAAAAGCTAGAAACCTAAGTCTTAACTTCACCACTGACTAGTTGTGTAATATTGGGCAAGTTATTTTACCTCTCTTATCCTTAATTTTCACCTGCAAAAGGAGACATTAAGACAGGGTGATGAAGATTGATGGAGATAACATGTAAATCACCTGACACAGAACCTATATAACACATATTCAACAAAATTTAACATGCTTTCCTCCTCTTTTTTCATGCCTCATATTTCTAATTTACACATTTCAGATCGCCTTGGGGTGTTCCAAGAAACAAGTGAGATAATGCACTTGAACGACCTTTATAAGTTTTCTGTAAAATATAAAGTAGTATCATCCATTACCATGATACCTCAATGTAATATCTTCCATATTTGGAGACATTACTTAAAATATACATTTTCCTGCAGTCCAAGTCTGAAGCTACACCTCCATGTGCAGAAGACATTCTATTGTTTTGGAGAGCTTCCCACTTTACAAATAACTTACTTCCTTCTTTAAATTTGGTACTCCCAACAACTGTGTCTCCCAATTTACAAAACAGGGATTGAAGCTCAGCTCTGGAAGTGATTTGCCTAAAATCATACAGATAGTGATAATGTGTGGATTTAATTTCAGGTATCCTGACTTAAAACACTGTGATATTGCTACAGTGTAAGCCTTTTGGAGGGGCAGGAATTAGGATATGGTAAATGACAGTGGTGGTGAGCAGGTGGAAGTACTGGCCTCCCTTTCTCTCATCCAGGCTCTTGAAATGTAAGATAAAGTGACCCATTTAGAGTTAAGAGTAGAGTCTACTGGAGAGTGAAAGGGGAAACATTAGTAGGATAAAGGTGAGTTGTCTGGATAGAAGACCTTTTGGGTTGAATGGACATGTCAACCATGATGTTCTTCTTCCAGATGGCATGCAAGCACGTTACAAGGTTAAATCTTGCACCATGGTCCCTCCTGTGAGCCTACTCACAGGCAAAGTCCGTCAGTACTTCATTGAAGCCCATGTGATTGAATGGAACTACGGTCCGATGGGATATGATGGGAGTTCTGGGAAGAATTTGAGGGAGCCAGGCAGGTAAGAGGCAGTGGGGTCTCTCTCCCTACTCCTCATCAAACTCCAAATATCTTTTGCTCCATCTCAGGAATCTCTTACTTCATTTGGGTATCACGATCATTGGCAAGCTGGAGTCAGAAGATACAACTAGTAGCCAGATTCTTGTGGCCCCTTGGAGAATTTGCTCTTAGGGACCTATAAAGCTTTTTATAAGATTATGTAATCTCCAGCAAAGGATCCAAGCAGATTTTGAGATGTTTCCTGATAAAATTTCAGGCTAATTCAGAGTAAGAAGACTCAGAATAGACCAAATTAGTTGAAATGACATTTCTTAAATCCTTCTTTAAATTACTCATTATTTTCCTCCTTGCTCCTTCATTTTTCCTCCCATAGTCTGAAGGAAACATTTAAACAGGATTTTTAAAAAGCACTCTGAGAAATGTAGGAAAAGGGAAGAAATTTATTTTGTGGTCTTTTCAGAGGAATTTTTCAAATTTTGTCTGTGTTATCCATGACTCAGATGTGGGTAAGTTAGAGCAGAAGGTTAGAACTCTCTTCAATTGCTATACCTTGATTTAGACCAACTCACTGGGCTATCTGTGATGCCAGAACTTTCGCTGAAAAGGCACTTGGTAGATGACTAGGAGACTTTGTGGGTGAATATCCTAGAGCACCCGTCATGATTTTTGTTTTTTGTTTTTCCAGCAAGGAATAATGGAATGAATCTACAGGAAACACAGAAAAGTGGGCACGTGGGTCTCACTCAGTATGATTTTTAGAATCTCTAACCGGACTTGCTAATTTAGTGGAATTTCATTTTGGAATAAAGGATTTTCTTGATTAAGGGGAGAGTGGATCATGAGTACCTGAGGATGACTAAGGACAGTTGTACGACAATGTAACTTTTGAAGGCAGACATGCTCCCAGTGTCTAGAATTTTTAACAAAGGCAATTTCTGCCTATTACAAAGAAAAACTCCTGTCATTAAATTATCTAAAAGTAGCAGAAATTGCTTTCTCTGAAAATGAGTTCCCTGACCTTGGGAAGGCTCAAGGACTTATCACGGGTGTAACCAGAAGAAATAGCTTTACTGGGTAAACTGGGTGAGAGTTAACCTGATTGATCTTTGATATTTTTCCTAACCATAAAAATCTGTAAGTTTATGAAACCAAAAGTGATATTGGTGTCATTTGATACAGGATTAAGTCATGTTGCATTTGTATCCTTATATGCCAGTGGCTCAGAGAAGTTCTTCCAGAAGAGCTCCAGCCGAATTGGGGGAACTTACTGGAAAGTTCAATATGAAGCCTTCCAAGATGAGACATTCCAGAAAAGGGTGCAGCTTGAAGAAGATAAGCATCTTGGAATTTTGGGTGAGGAGTTCTTAACTTGTGAAATCCACTGACTAGAGCCAAGGAACTGGGAGAACTTAGAAACTGGAGCCTGGTGGTGGCTCAGAGGCACATTCTAGATATGCATCTCCCAAAACGAATCCCAAGAGATGAGTGCTTTGTAAGAAAGGATTCTGGGTATGAATGTGTTTGCAAAACACTAGGCTAAATAGATTCAATTAATTTTCTTTGCTGCAGGATTTCTCAGAGCCTTGGATTCATTTTCACTCATCATGAATCTCCAAGATGGGAATAGTGTATACAGCATTTCTCACATTAACTTTAGTACTGAACCCTTTTTCAGTTAACATCTTCTGGTGCCACTCTTGTACAGATCACACTTTGAGAATGATTTCTCTAGGTATATTTCTGAAGGGCTATCTAGGATAGCAAGGCGTTCTAGAATTTTTGCAAAATGGGACCATGGCATGGCATGCAGACATGATTGCTATGGTGCTATGGTGAGGGATGCAGAACCAGGCTAAAGAGACTGACCTGGGAGAAGGTATCCAGAAGATCTAAAGCACAGTAGAATTAGTGTAGAAAGATTATGTGTGGTTTAGTCACTTGGTGAAAATAGGAAACAAAATTGAACAGATAGAAAAAAAACTTTGGAAATGAAAATAATGTAATAGAACATATTCTGTGGATAGGTATGTGCCAGTTGATTCTAAGAGTTCTGTACATGGATAGTAAGTCTTCCATCAGCTGGGTAAGGAGATATAGTGAGTAGAAACCTATCTTAGGAAATAGAGCAGGTGTTATTAAAGTGCTGTCATTAGCTGACGTTTTTATTCCAGTCTTTTTATTCCTTCATTTTTAATATTGTGGTTAAATAAAAAACACACAACAGTTATCATCTTAGCCATTTTTATGTGTACAGTTTAGTGGTATTAAATACATTATTAAATACATAACTTTTTCATCTTGTAAAACTGGAAGTCTATATGCATTAAACAATAACTCCCATTTTTCCCTCTCCCAGCTCCTGGAAACCACTATTCTACTTTCTGTTTCTATGTGTTTGACTACTCTAAGTACCTCTTATAAGTGAAATCATAGAATATTTGTCTTTTTGTAACAGGCTTATTTCACTTAGCATTGTGTCTTAAAGGTTCATCATGTTGTAACTTATTGAATAACTTCCTTCTTTTTAAATACTTAATTTTGTGCCATTTTATGTACATACTGCCTTTTATTTATCCATCCTTTGATTAACACTTGTGTTGCTTTCACATTTTAGCTATTGTGAATAATGCTTCTATGAACATAGATGTCGAAATATCTCTTCAACACTGTGCTTTCAATTCTTTTTTTAAAGATTTATTCATTTATGCATACAAGCTGGAGTGTATGTAGGCCAGAGGTGTGGGGGTGGTGAGAGGATTAACTAGAGAGAGAGTGGGGAGCAGAACAGGCAGATTGACTGAAATACACTGCTGAGGGGAGCAGCAGGCAAGACAGGAGAGGTCTGCTGTGCCATGTGGAAAACTCCCTGGCTGGGTATCGAACTTGTGCTGTAGTGGCTTTGGATAGCTTCATAGTGCTGCAACTTAGCCCGTTGTGCCACCAGGGAGGCCCCTGTGCCTTCAATTCTTTTTAACATATACCTCAAACTCAAAATCCTGGGATCTATGGTAATTAAAAATTTAGATTTTTGAGGAACCGTAATTGTTGTATCACTTTATATTCCTACCAAGAGTTCACACACAATCCAATTTCTCCATATCCAACCACTTATTTTCTGTTTTAATTGATAGTAGCCATCCTAAAGGTATGATGTGGTATCTCAATATAGTGTTCATTTGCAGTTATAGTGATTAGTGATGTTGAACATCTTTTATGTGCCTATTGGTCATTTATATATCTTCTTTTAAGGAATGTCTATTAAGGCCATTTGCCCATTATTAAGTTGAGTTTATTTTTTTATTGGTGAGTTTTAGGAATGGTTATATATTCTGGAGTTTTTGCCTTATCAGATATATTACCTGCCAATGTTTCTACCCATTCTGTGGGTTTTCTTTTACTCTGTTGACAGTGTCTTTTTATGTACATTGAAAAAAATCATAAGGTCCACTATATCTGTTTTTCCTTTTTTTACCCATACCTTTAATGCCATATCCAAGATATCCTTGTGAATATTTTGCCCTGTGTTTTCTTCCAAGATTTCTGTTGGGTTAGGTCTTACATTTAGGTATTTAATATATTTTTAGTTATTTTTTATTTAAAGTGTTAGGTGAGGGTACAATTTCATTCTTTTGCTTGTGGAAACCCAGTTTCACCAGCACCATTTGTCAAAAAGATTGATCCCATATATGCAGTAGTTTATTTCTGGGCACTCTATTCCATTTGCTCATATGTCTATCTTTAAGTTTGCACCACACTGTTTTGATTCCTATAATTTTCTAGCAATTTTTAAAATCAGGAAGTGTGAATCTTGCAGTTTTGTTCTTTTTCAAGATTGTTTTGACTCTCTAGGATCCCTTGAAATTTGATTTGAATTTTAGGATGGGTTTTTCTATTTCTACAAAATCACTGGGATGTTGATATAGATTTCATTAAATCTGTAGATTATATGAGAAAGTATTGAAGTTTTTAATTTAATTTAATTTTATTTTCTGACATTGTTCATTTTTGTACAGTAATTGGTTTCTCCCCTCAGATGTAGTCCCATAGTTTTCCCACCACCATATCACCTGTGAACCATCACCATATTCCCTTGTGTTCTTCCCTCCCCTGTCTTAACCCCCCTCTCTCCCTTACTGCATGCCTCAGATCTATGTTCAGCTTGCTGGTTTTGTCTTTTTCTTGACCTTTTTTTTTTTAGTTTCTCTATATTCTGCATACAAGTGAAACCATCCAATATTTATCTTTTTCCTTCTGATTCATTTCGGCTAGCATAATCTTTTCCAGCTCCAATGCTGCTACTAAACCCCCCACCCCCACTACAAGAAATATTACAAGAAGCCTTAAAATCTAAACCAACAGCAGAATGAACATGAAGAACTGAACAAGGTATTGATTCAAACCACAAAAAAAATGACCAAAATGGTAGCTGCATACTTTGATGTATCAATAGTCACCCTAAATGTTTTTTTTAATGTATATATTTTTATTGTTATTTATATCTTTTACATTTTGTATTCTCCTTGGGTAACCCACCACCAATTCACCCGTGATCCGTCTCTGTGGTCCCTTGTGTTCTTTTCTACTCCATTTTGTGCCCTTACCCTCCCCCCC
>PVIJ01011723.1:0-53274 GCA_004024925.1 Scalopus aquaticus
GCAATATTTTTATTTTTAAGGTTACAGCTTAATACCTACACACGTCAGTTATTTTAGTCCAATGACCAGAGAGAAAGTCTTACACATAGTGGTATTAATAATGTACAATTAATTCCATTTGCTTTCCATCTTTCTCTAGTCTTTTTGAGGATCTTCTTTTTCAGAAATTTTAGTGTGAAGGCCCTTGATTTTTTGTTCTAGGGGCAATTTGTATATATATGTCCCTAAAATTGAAAACTTTTTTCTTTAAGTATGGTCCCTCCTACAAATCTCATACTCTAAGATCCTACTATGTTCCCATAGAAACACAGGATTTTGAATGTTTGAGAGAGAAAAATGTTTATAACTACCATTTAAATAGGTTAGCCCACCATGGTTGAATAGGTGTTTCTCAGTTTTACACTAGTGTTACATGACTTAACTTGACCCATGAAAACTGACTAATACTGTTAATTGACTCACTTCAGCCCATTGTCATCCCACATTCACTTGGCTACTTGTCAATCTAGAGGCTGGACATGGAAATATTCTTTTATCGTAGACTTCTTTGCAGCTAGCAGTAGCTGTGACCCCCAGTTCTGGCCACAAACTTACATAGAATTCTGTTGGGGTGCACACCACTGCAACGTCAGTCCACCTGAGGTCTTCCCTGCCAGGCTGGGAGACACTTGGAGGGCACAACTCTGTTGTGCTCTGATGATTCTGGCACTTCCTGGAATCTCCAAAAAAGATTTATAGACACATGAAAAGACTGGAAGAAGCATGTTAGAATGTTAAAAATAGAAAAATAATTTTCTGGGGAAAATTTGACCCCAGGAAATCAGGGGGTAGGTCGTGTAAGAACATTTGTCTGGAAGAAACATGTCCTGTTTTTCTTTGACTCCCCTTAGGGAGAGGGTTGGATTCATTTTTTATTCTGGCCATAAATGAGGATATATAAAATATGAAAAGAGACTTAAAATCTGTCACAAAGCTTGCCGGGTTGGACAGCTTCCCTTTCCTTTATTATTTCTCTCTCTCTTTTTCCTCCTTCCTTTTCCTTTCTTGGAAACTTATATTAGCCCTTGGTTAGGGGACTGTTCAAGCCCAGTGCCCTAAAGACAGCATGGCAAGACCCTGTAATGTTCCTTATCTCACTTCACATCAAAATTTTCCAGAACCACTAGTAGTCCTTTGCTCTTTGCTGAATTTGACACCATATACTGCATAATCTAGAGCACTAATGGTTATCTAACAATTCTATTTTTGTCATCCTTTGCCCTTGACGAATATTCTCCAGTGCTTTAATGTGAAGGGCGTTATGGTGGGTGCTGTGGTATATCTCCCAGTTCTCCCTTCAGCACTGTGGGCTAATCTCCCCCCTCCCCTTCTTGTTGTTCAGTATGGGCTGCTGATGGTTTACAGCAGCACCCCTCTCTAAGAGTTACAAAGGTCACTTTGTCCAAGTTTGCACCCCAGCCACATTCAGTGATCTCAAGACAGGTATATGAAGGCAACCCCTGTCTCCCCCACTGCCACCACATTTAGGAACAACCGTGAAAAGCCCTTCTAGTGGCAGACCATCTTGTTTTTAGCTGAGTTTTTGTTACTGACACATGCAGTTCAACTTCTCTTTGTTCACAGGCTTCCTTCATTTCCTCAAAGGCTGAGTTGTTGGGCACACTGTTCAATAAAGCTCCTGCCTGTAAATCTTTCACCCAGGACTGTTGGTACCTGAAGTGGTCCTAGAAAGTCATCTTTCGAATAGGATTTGAGAGCTAAATCATCCAGACTAATTGGTACGTAGTAGATACATCATTAAAATTGGGATGAGCTCTCAGTGGAAGGGTATGCCCTAGCTGCTATAATATTTTGGAAGTTTGGGGGTCTCCACGGTGGCCTAGGAGTTCAGTCTCAGTCCTATCACTGTGGAGGCCTGATTTTTGATTCCCCGTCAGGGAGCTGACCCACATGGTACAACAGAGCTCTCTTCTCTCACCCATTGCACCCCTCAGCAGTGTATTTTAGTAGATCTTCCTGTTCGGCTCCCCACTCTGTCTCTGGTGAATCCTCTCATCCTCTGCACCTCTGGCCTTCTACGCAAAAATAAATAAATAAATAAAACTATAAAAAATTATTTCATAAGTTTGGAAGGCGCAGGGAAAATGGTGAATCTAAGGACAGTAGAATCACCTGCTGTTGCTAAGTGCCATCATTGCACTGGAGGAAGACAACAAAAAGCTGAAGGTGATATATCCCCAGTTCAGGATGGTGTGTGACAATGAGCAGCCTCCTTGGTAGCAAATAGTCTTGCTAATGGAGAACAGACAAAACTGAGGATCTGGTCCAGCATAGTGGGACTCCAGGGAAAGTTAAATTCTGATCCTCAAAAAGTCTTCTTTGCCAAAGGTAGGACCTGTTTGGAGAGTAGAACCCTGAGACTCAGGACAGTGAAAGCTGTGTCAGTGCACTCAGAAACCTGAAAACATCCCTCTCCCTGCAGCCTCTGGCTTGCAGAAATGGCCCACTTCTGCCTTTGAAAGACTAGCTCTCTCTCCCTTGCTTAAAGACAACACAGAGACCTCTGCCTAAATACACCATGTGCAGATGTTATGATGGAACTCTAGCCTCCCTCTTAGGCACAGGACCAATAGATGTTGTCAAATCACGATATAACTTGGCCATGGGGTGCTGAGTCTATCGAAGGTAAAAGGGACTTTATGCCAAAGGCACTGAAGGACGTGGCCATTTATATACCTGCAAAGCCCAGATAGCCTTGATGGGGATTCGATACTGAGGGTGCTGAATGAGGTGTGTTAAAACATGAAATTGGATAGGGGAGAATTGATCAAAATGAAAACATTCTCCTGTGATGCAGGATTTAACTCTCCCACAACACAGAAAAGGACACTGGGAGACTGTGCTAACAAGCTCTTGGAAGCTTAGAGAAAGCAAAGGGAAGTAGAAATGCCAGAACTGCTATGGCAGAAAATAGAAGAAAGGATCAAAGGCTTAGAAAAAAGTGGGCATGTTAGAGACATCTCCTGTGAAAAGGAGGAAACCTGACTGTGTTCTTCAGGAGGGCCTGAGGACACTCCATTTACCAAAGCAATTAGGGATGCCCTGGTGAGTGCTCAGCTAGCCACACTGAGGCCAGGCCAGGCTGACAGTAGGAGGCGCTGTTTCAGATGCATGCATCCCGATTGCACTGATGGTCAACATGATCAGATCCTGAAATAATAGAGGCTGGGTGGTGACAATCAGAAGCAGAATAGGTAAAATTGTTATGACTGACAAGGTTGGAACGGCAGCCGGGGCACAGTCCACAGAGAGTTCTAGAGATGGTTAATAGAATATGGTGTTCCCAGGGGCAAGAGGTTAGAACCAAAAATGAACTCAGACTATGCTCAGTCCCAGCAGGGCTCCCTAAAAGACTGCAGCAATGGGAAAACTTGGAGTGGCAATGATTTAGAGTTGTGCCCTATCACCTACTTTGTTGGGAATAGTACTGGCCCTAAGTAGGAACATACACAAACATATGGGCATTAGTAAATGTCTGGGTTAGTCATTCAGGGTCTGGAATGAGAAAGACTGGATTCAAGCATGAAGACATGTGGATGGATGGATGGGAATGGGCACACATCTGTGTAAGTCATGTTAATGCCTGTCAGTGGGCACCAACCGTGGAAGAGGCACTAAACAGCCAAAGAGAGAGAGCGCTTGTGTCAGCCAGCCTCTGTCATAATTTATTCTGGTACAAGTACAATAAGCTCATAGATGACTGCTATGGTGGAGGGGAGGGCGGCTACCCCCAGGCCAGTATGGGGTTCCCCCACTGTGCTGGTGCCCAGTGCTCAACCTGCCTGCAACAGAGGCAGAGCCTCAGTTAATGAGTACTTAATTTTTTTTCTTATTGAATTAGCATATTATAACAGTATATATTTTCAGGTGTGCATAACTGTGAATCAATATGTATATACTACATTAATTTCACCCCAAAATTTCACCCCATACAATTGACCACTTTTATCCAGTTTACCTGCTCACCCCTTCCTCAAATGGGTACTTTCTCCATGATGATTATGTTTACTTTGTGGCATCTAATCAAGTTCAGAAGGTTTAAGAATTGCTTATTTCAACAAAAACAATGGTTCATAGTTGTTGTTTTTTTAATTAAAACTGATGAGAGATCTTGACAAAATGAAAAGAACTTGTCTTTGGAATTAGAAAAGTCATCTTTAAATTCCAACTGGCTGTTTACAAGTTGTATATCATACAAATTATCATATGTTTTGTTTTTGAGCTTTAGTTTTGTTAATCTCTAAAATCACTAACTTTGTGGGATTTTACCCCCCACGAATTAATGTCTGAAGAGCCCCCTAAGTCTGTAGTCTTTAAGCATGACAGAGGGACCTAGCAACAAACATTTATTTAAGCACAAACATTTATTTTATGCCGTATCCCCTGCTAGATGTGTGGGGGAGATGGTAGGTCCTATTTTGAAGGAGCTCACACTTTAGAATAAAAGACATATGCATAAAGAAGCAGGACCTATTTTAACTACTGTATTAGTCTGTTTGGGCTGCTATAACAGAACATCATAAATTGAGTGGCTTGTAAACAACAGAAGTTTATTTCTGAGGTCTCCGTGGTGGCGCAATGGGTTTGTGCAGTGCTGTGGAGCTGTCAGCAGCTGCAGAGCGAGTTCAATGCCCAGTTGGGGAGAATCCCACATGGTGCGGCAGACCTCTCCTGCCTCGCCCGCTGCGCCCCTCAGCAGTGTGTTTCAGTGGATCTGCCTGTTCTCCTCTCCACTCTGTCTCTGGTGAACCCTCTCACTGCCTCACACTTCCGGCCTGCACCCCAGCTTGTATGCAAAAATTAAAAGAGAAGAAATTTATTTCTCATAGTTATGGGGACTGGCAAGTCCCAGATCAAGGCTCTGGCAGATTTGGTGTCTGATGAGAGGTTGCTTCCAAGAAGAGGACCATCTTCTCGCTGTGTCCTTACATGGTGTAAAGTGTGAGGGATTTCTCTAGGGTCTCCTTTATATGGGACTGGTCTTCTCCATGAGGAGTCCAAACCTCGTGACCTCCTCCCACGGGCTCTACTTCCAAATGCCGTGATGTACGGAATTAGGTTTCAGCACATGAACATAAACATTCAGTCACAGCAATGTATTAAACTGGATGGGTAGTAATGCTCTAGATCCTCCTAGGATTTTTTAACTTAAATTAATTAATTTATTTTCTTACATAGTTGTTCAATTTTGGCCATTATTTGATTTCTCTGCTCAAGGGAATTCCCTGTGGCTCTCCCACCCCCGTAGCAGCCATGATCCATCACTACTGTCCCTTGTGTCCTTCCCTCCCATTTGACCCACCCCACCCTTCCCCACTGTATGCCTCAGATCTTTGGTCAGCTTGCAAGCTTTGTCTTTTTCCTGACCCTTTGTTTGGTTTCTCTATATTCTACATATAAGTGACACCATCCACTGTTTATCTTTCTCCTTCTGATGTATTTCACTTAGCACAATCCCTTCCAGTCCACTCATGTTGCCTTAAATGACATGAGTTTATCTTTTTTGATTGCTGAGTAGTATTCCATTGTGTATATATACCACATCTTCTTGATCCGTTCATCTATTTTGGAACATTTGGGTTGTTTCCATATCTTAGCTATGGTAAATAGAACTGCAGTAAACATTCTTCTTTTGACTTTTTTGAAATAAACAGGCCTGGATAGAGGATGTGATGTTCAGGGACCCAGTCTGTGAAGTATTGAAAACTTCCCTGGGTGACACGGAGAAGGCTGTATTTCCCAGCACTTCTCCCTGGGAGAGTGGCTTACCCATTCTCCGGGCCAGAGCTGACTTGCTGGAGTGGGTCATGGAGAGGGTGAGCACTGCTCTCTCAGTCTTCCTCCTCTGTGTTTCTGCTTCATGGTGGTCTCCAGGCTCTCACTATCCATGCCTTGAGTAAACATTTAGTTTTGAGGGAGCACCCATTTATGAGCCTACCATGGGTGACCACATCTCTAAATCCAGGCTATTGCATCATCATTTTCAGGTAAAAAACAAAAACAAAAACAAAGAAACTGAGGCTTAGAAAGAATCAAGGTTGTGCTGGATTTTAAGTGGCAGAACCATGCCGGGGCCCTAGTCCTTTGAGACCTGGCTCATTTTATCCTGCCTCCCTCAACATTTAAGTATGACTTAAAACACTCACCAAAAAAAGAAAAAAAAAGAAAGAAAGAAAGAAAGAAAATGAGACCTATGGCAGTGACAGAAAGTCTTAGCACAGGTTTTACTTAAATAACCTTTGTTGTGGTCATTGTGTTGTCACGATGGCCCCAATCAATGAGATGGATATAGGGTCTTGGGGCTGCAGCTGTTCGATCATTTAACCTTCGGAAGCAGATTTTATTAAAGTGTTCCTGTTGCTGAAAATGAATTACAAAGCTTTCCCTTTTCTGTAGGAAATAAGAGTGCCCAGATGAGATTACATGGCTTCCTATGATATCTAAATAAGATTAGTTTGCTGAAGATCACATTAAAATCCCATTAAAGAGACGGTTCCACTCCAGCCCCCCTTCTCCTCAGGCAAGTTCTGAACGAGTTGATGAAAATTGCTCAGGGATGACACACAGGCATGGAGCGCCCTGTGGAGACGTGGCGGTGGGAGCAGAGATACCCCCCCCATCTTTGTTCATCACAGGAATAGGATCTGTGTACATGGTCCATTACTTAAGATGACAATTCCTGACTCTAAGGAGGAAAAACTTTAGGGAGGAAATGGTAATAGGATGAAAGGATACAGGGGTGGAGGCATTGAGGTCACCTCCAGAGAGGATCCAGGAAATCATTTACTCATTAATATCTCCTCTGACAGTGATAATAATATTAATGCTTAAGTATTTATAGCCTCCCCTCAAACCTGCTTCTAAAGCGGAGGGATACTTTGCTACTAAACCTAGATTTTTGTTGACTGGTCTGTGTAATTAGTGTAGCTTTGGATCGGTGCTGAGCAAGTTAAATGGATTTTCATTCAGAAGGGATGGAAGCAACACCTCAACAGGGCCAGTGGGGGTGGTGGAGTTTTGAGAGAACAAAGGAACAACGGGAGAGAGGAACTGAGAGGGGCTATTGTGATAACTGGACCTTTGGGGAACAAGGGAAATGATGTGATCTGCAATGTAATTACCCCCTTCATCTCTTTAAGGGGATTCTTTGAAGATCTAAAGTGCTTTTCAATGATTTTTTTTTTTTTTGGATGTAGAACTGAGGGCTTTTTGAATGTCCATGAAATGACCAAACTTCATTTGTTCATTAATTTAATTACTAGACTTCTTTGAGCACTAGGTATTTATTAGAGATGCAAAGAAGATGAATATAAACTCTGCTGCCACAGGTTTATATTTGAGTTCGGGTGCCATGTAAATAAATGCAATTGGATGCAACAGGTGTTTCAGTAGAAGCAAGTGTAGAGACAGAGGAAGTGTTATCTATGTGCACAGAGAAGTCTGCACAGAGGAATCCTGGGTTATGAAGACTCCAAACTCTGCTTAGGGCTATAGAACTCAGGCTTGGACATTTCCAATTGACTTACAATCCTAGTTCCTAACACCCTGCAGGGGCTCCATGCTCACACTTCCTATGAATTTCTCTGCTGATGGGAGATGGTGACTTTTTATATAAAAATAAGAAGGGACAATCTTTAACATTTGGTGTCCCCATTGACATTTGTTTTCAGGCCTTTCATGAAAACAGCACTGATAGAGCTTCACTGTAGTTCTTACTGGGGCTGTAAAGATGACTAGGAAATAATGGACTTGACATTGATAAAGGGAACATCCAAAATGGAGTTAGGAGGCCATTAGGGGACCAGAACTTATGCATGTCTACGAGGCCTGAATACTTAGTAACCTGAATTTACAACCACATACATCAACCCCCCATTAAACCAGCATCCTGACACCTGGAATTTAGGGAGTTTGGAGAAACAGTGCCAGACTCTTGCAGGAATCTACAGATGCTGTCTGGCTTCAAAGAAGACAATCTATCACTGCACTGACATGCTGGAATACCTTCCTCTCACGTGTTTCCCTTTCTCCTTTAGAATAATCTTCACTATTTTACCTGTAGGAGCAGGTCTGCCTATAAAAGCTCTGCAATTTTCCCCATTTCAAGAACCCTTACATGGCTTGCCTGAGATTGTACTGCAATTCTCTTAAAGACCCCAAATAAAGCTTTGTTTTTGCTCGCAGATAAAACTTTGACTATTTGTTGATTATAAGTTGACAGGGCACATCCCTTGCTTCCCAGAGTGCCTCTTCAATAATAGCATGTAACAGTGGGGGTGGGGATGTTGTTACTAACATGGAAAATAGAGTCAGATTCAATCATTTTGAATTCTTTGTCACTTTACCTCTTTTTATTTTAAAATGAATATCATCTGCATTGTTAAAGATTTTATTGAAACACAGGCCACATTTTCCTATAGCCATACGAGCACAATTTAATGAAATTTAAAATAAATTAACAGTAGCCAAAAAACTTGCTTTTAAAAAATACATAAAATTCTTACCCTCCTGGGCCTCCCTGGTGGCACAGCTGTTAAGTGCTGTGCTGTGGAGCTGTCAGCAGCTGCGGCGACGCGAGTTCCAGACCCGGCCGGGGAGATTCCCACATGGCGCGGCAGACCTCTCCTGCCTCTCCCACTGCTCCCCTCAGCAGTGTATTTCTGTAGATCTGCCTGTTCTGCTCCCCACTCTGTCTCTGGTGAACCCTCTTGCCACCCCACACCTCTGGCCTGTACCCCAGCTTATATGCATAAATAAATAAAATCTTTAAAAAAAAATTCTTACCCTCCTGAAGCCCTAGGCTGCATGAAAGTAAAACCAAAACTATTAGTTTAAGCACCAACTTTCAAACAGCACTTTTTGGTTTGTGGGGACAGTGATATCAATTGGGGTGGAGTGAATTGTCTTCTTTGTATTTTTTGAAAGTTTCCAAATTTTCAGTGAATCACCATTCTACCAATCTGGTAATCAGAAAGAAAAAAATCAGTCTAACTTGGTACAGAGATCAACTGGACAATTCAAGGTAGCAGCTTTTATAAGAAATCTAGCTCAAGTCACCAAAACCGTTTAGTGTTAATTTTTCCATAGACTACTTTTTAAAGATGAAAATAGACTGTAAATCTTTGACAATCATATTTAATTAAGTAATGGTTGATGAAAATGTGGAAATAGCTCACACCAGGCTTTCTCTATTGGTGGCGGAGGTGTTGGGTATGATAATGGTGATGGTAGTGATGCCTTCAAAAGGCCGCTTATTCTTTCAGAATTAAACGGGGGTGAGCTATGAATTCTATTTTACGTTAAGGAAATAGCAATTTATAGGCTTATTCAAAGATATTTATCTTCCCCAAGGTCACCTACCACCAATAGAAATGAACCAGAACTCAAGTCTTCAGAATTCTAGCTAATTTTTCTCTCCACTACCCCATGCCATTATTGTTATATTATTGTTAATGTTTCTTTGCCTGCCAGAAACTACACTGATTAGTTTTCATTGTGTTCCAGCACTTTTAGACTTTAATGTTTTTGCATGCTCATGCATGAACTTAGGTGGTTAGTCCTAGTAAATAAATTCCCCTTTCTTTTCACTTGGCGTTAGCACACTGTAGTGATATTTGACCTCTTGCAATGAAGACTGGGCTTTTATGTTTATTTTTAAAAACAAAAGCTTATTTCAATCAGTTCAGTAACGAAAATTTATCCAAAACCATAATTCTGTGTCATTGCATTGAAACTACATTTGAACTTTCTATTTTCAAGTGACCCTGCTATTTTTTTAAGGCATTATTTATGTGCAAAACTCTGATCCTATTTGTACTGTGGGGTTGGATGTGACATGTGAAGTGGACAGAGAATGTCTTACACTCTAAGCTTCAAAGGAACTATGAACAGAAAGGATAAAATATAAATCAAATTTATTTGGAGAAATTAAGCACTCCATATTTTATATTTGCAGTAACTGAGAAAAGAGCTAGTATTAATTTAATCAACTTTCTATGTTGTAATTCAATTGGATAGGACCTTATGGTTTGAGTGAACAAGCAAAAGCAGTTGAGATTGCAGTCTTCACCTTGCTTTATCCTTATGAAAGATTATTACTTTGAAGGGGACATGTGTTGGTATCTTCTGTCTTCACTAACACCTCACGGTTGTCACTAGATTGATGAATTTGTTCCATTCTCAATTTTCCGTCCTGCGTTTATCTTTGGCAGATTAACTCTGGTCAGGTGTTCTATCTTTCTTGTGTTAAAATGGAAAAACAGTGATTAATTTTCTATTTGTCTTATTTATGAAAATGAGTTTGACCCAAATGTAAATGGATTACATCCCTCTGACTTGCTGGGATACTTTAAAGTTAAACTTCAGAAACACACACACACACACACAAACACACACACACACACACACGTACACAGAAACGGCTAGATTAAGTGAGGGAAAAAGAGTCATAAACACTCTAAATAATGAAATTAAAATAGGAGTATTTTCTGTGAAATTGAAAAATGAGTCAACTTCTCTACCACTGAAGTGACCTACACATTTCTTAATGCAGCTATAGGTGTCACTGTTGAGATACACTACTGAAATAAGCTCCATGAAGATTTGCATCTGAGAGAGGGCTTCCAGGATGGATTTTATATAGTGCTTTTGACTAACTCTTGTAAAAATTTTTTTGATATGAGCATAGTACTTAAGTTTGCTTTCCTGGCACAATTAAAACAACTAATGTTGAATGTTCTATTCTTTTGCCGCAAAGAAATTACTTTGGATAAGGAAGGTGATATGCAGGTATGGAATAGAATGAAATATAGGAATTATTCCATAAATTTTTGTCTCCATATTTCTAGATTAGTGCTCTGGAGAAATCATTTTGATGCTTCTTCCCTGCCCCCACCCCTCTTTTACTGTCAACATGCTTCAGGTACAGTTCTTGATCAGAGGTTCTTGTGAAAACTGCTGAATGCAGGGGTTCACTTCCAGATGGAATGTTTTCTTCATTAACACTCTGATGAGGGAGTCAAAATGGTGTTGAGCTTACACCCCCAGTTTTCTGAACAGGGTTCCTAAATTAGAATCAGGATAAATTTCGAAGTAGGCATTTTAAGGCTGAATTTTTAACAGTTGTCGCCTTATCTTTTTCATTCAAAAAGTGATTTGAGAATTTGGGGAAATACCTTGGCAGGACTCAGTTTAACAATTTCCAAATTGTTAAAGGTTGATCACTTTTTTATGCATAGAGTTGTGCTTCTAATTTCACAATTTTTCAAACTTCCCCTCCTGACTGATATTTGAATTAATTAAACTATGAAGCAGCTATTGCTCTTCTCGTCCATATGCTTTATTTTTTGAGAGGTTAGTAATATAGAGAAACATCAGGGGCAACCCTTGCTTCACGAATCTCAGCATTTCACAATGAGAGACAAGTGAATGAACTGTAAGAAAGTTAAGTGATTATATTGTGTGAAATATAAAAAGGAGAGAGGCCAAGTTTGCCACTCTGGGGATGTTTCAGAGAGAAGTTTGTAGAGTCAAGTTGAATAGAGTTGACTGCGAGAGAGTGAGACTCCTGTGTGGTGGGTGGTGTGTTACTTCGAAGGGCTGCAGACAGACAGCACCGGGTACTGGGGGCCGGTGAGTAGTCAGATGTGACTGAAGTACAAGGATGAGAGTGAGGTGGGGGGGGAGTGATTCCATGAAATCCCTTCTATGGAATGTTCTGAACACCTCTTTTGTATCATCAAAAGAAACTGACTTCTGAGGTTAGAATCACAGATATCCTTTTTACTTTTTCCCAACAAATTTATCTACTCATGTTCAACTCTTTCATGTTTCGAAACAGAGCATAGCAGGATTCTGAAGGGACAGTGTCTAGGTTAGAATTGATATCAGCACTGGGTTTGTTTTAGGTAATAGTTGTGTCAGGTACTTATTGGTCTTGGCAGATGAAGTTAAATCGTAGAATTGTGAGGCTGGCTTTTCTGTGACTGATGAAATTAACTAAACTTATTATTTGTGGGGATTAGAGGTTTTGCTTTGCACTGAACATTAGCCAGCCTGTGTGGCTTATAGAAAAATAACCAATATTTACATAGTCCTTGCTTTATGCAGGTGCTATTCTAAATACTTAAAATTTATTAACTCATTTCTCTTTCTAACCACCTTATATAAAGTAGATAGGTAATATTATCATCCCAATTTTATGGATAAAGAAATGAGGCACAGAGGGTCAGACGACTTGTCCAAAGGCATACAAGTAATCAGTAAAAGAGCTGGGCTTTGAACTTGGTGCAGCTTGATAAGGTTTCACATTATGTGGTAATTTGAAATTGCATTTGACCTTAATTGCATTATAGAACAAGATAAGTTACTTATGTAATTTTTATTTTATGAGGACGAGAGATAACTATAAACCTTTAATTTGGATGAATTTCTGGAAGAGCAACCAAGAGAGAGCCATGCAGAGAAAGTGAGTAATGGGCTCTGATCAATTCAGGAAGGCTCGCAGCATGAGTGATTCCTTTATTCTTGAAGAAAGAGTAGAACAACAAATTCTGGTATAAAAAAGAGGAAGAAATACTCACCTTCTTGGAAATTAGTTTCCAGGTAACTGCTGGGAGTAATCCCAATGGTTGTGTCAGATTCAAGAGGTCTGAGAAAATGTCCATCTCAAACTATGAATATTGCTATTTTATTTCATGCTCATATGGAGCCACAACAGAACCCTTGGAGCTATGCAAATTTAAAAGCACATTATTCCTGCCTTAAGGGTTTCCACAGCACAGTTTGATTTGAAATATCTTCCCGGATCCAAATGTTTGAATGTCACAAGTCACTTGTCCCTCTTTGCTTTTCCTTGTTTTAAATTAGCAGGTACGCTCAGGACCATGCTGTTTCTGCTCAATGCTTTAGTCAGGCGGAGGGTAGGATGTTCCTGAAATATTTTTTTTTTCTTTAGCGGTCATACATCAAATATGATCTTCACCAACTTTTATTTGTGGGGATCAACTGTTCATTAGCTTTCTCTGTTGAGCTGAAATGTCAGGTCAAGAATTGAAGGGATGGAAAAAAAAGTGCTAGGATTACCCATTTACCTGTCAATTCACCACATGCAGTGCTGGCCACATGCTTGTGCAGAGCAGGTGATTTAAAAGTCTGGCATTTCCACAATGCCTGCTAAGGATAGTCGTTGTGGAGGAAGGAAAACAAAAGCACCGAAGCGCCAGACTCCCCAGCTCATCACTTTGTACATTTTCTGTCATTAATCTTGTGGAGAATCTGGAGGACACATACTATTTTAGTCAAGGAATCTGAGACTCAGAGAGGTTACATGATTGTGTCAAGGTCCCTTAGTTAGAAGAGGTGGGGCTGTGTTTAGAAATGTTATGTGACTTCAAAGTCATGCACCGTCTATTATGGACAATGTGGGCTATTCAGAATAAGATGTACTGTCCTTAAAACATCCCATTGGCTTACTCTCATTTGTTATCCCATTGTATTCCCTTCTTTGCTTAGAGGAAAGATGTCAAGATCACTTCTCTCGATTTTCCCTAATAGCTTTGTTAAACACTTGACAACTGCAACAATTTCTGCTTTTAAAATCTTTTATTTTAATTGAGGTAACATTGGTTGACAACACTTGTATGACTCAGAGGTGTAGTTCACATCCTTTCAGAGTACATTACCACACCAACCCACTACCAAGGCCCCTATAATCTTCAACTGGGGCCCATTCTTGACTTGTAGAATGAGTTCCACAGTAAGTTTTCTAGGGTTTGTTATTGGTTCTGTTTTATCTGACCCTTTGTTTTGTTTCTCTACATTCTACATATAAGCGAAACTATCTGATGTTTGTCCTTTTTCCTTCTAATTTATTTTGCTTAGCATTATCCCCTTGTGTTCCATCAATGTTGCCATAAATGGTTAAGAGTTCATCTTTTTTTCCCCTAATAACTGAGTAGTGTCCATTGTGTATATGTACCACATTTTTCTAAAGAACTCCTCTGTCTTAGGGCACTTAGGTTGTTTTCATAACTTGGCTATTGTAAATAAAGCTGCAATGGCCGTACGAGTGCATATATATCCTTTCAAATTACTGTTTCACATTGCTTGGATATACAGGAGTGAAATTGCTGGGTAGTATGGGAGATACATTCTTAATATCTTGAGAAACAGGGCCTCCCTGGTGTCGCAGGGGTTAAGCTCTGTGCTGTGGAGATATCAGCAGCAGCAATGAGAGTTTGACACCCGGCCAGGGAGATTCCCACATGGTGTGGCAGGCCTCTCCTGCCTCGCCTGCTGCTCCCTTCAGCAGTGTACTTCCATTGATCAGCCTGTTCTGCTCCCCACTCTGTCTCTGGTGAGCCCTCTCGCCACCCCACACCTCTGGCCTATACCCCAGCTTGTATGCATAAATAAATAAATCTTAAAAAAAATAAATATCTTGAGAAACATTCATACTATTTTCCACGGGGGCTGGATCAGTCTACATTCCCACCAACATTGTTTAAAGATTGCCTTTTATTCCATATCCTTGCTAACGCTTGATTCTGACCTTTTAGATGTGTGCCATTCTTAGAGGGGTCACATGGTATTTCATTGGAGTTTTGATTTTCATTTTCCTGATGAGGGATGATGAGCATTTTTTTTTCATGTGCCTATTGACCAATGGTATGTTTTGTTTGGAGAAGTGTCTGTTTAACTCTCTGTCCATTTTTTTGATTGGGTAGTCTCTTATTCATGGATTTGTGAGTTCTTTATGTATTTCATTTGAACCATTTGTTAGAGGTTGATATGCAAATATTTTCTGCCATTCAGTAGAAATGATAGTTTGTGTTAATGATAGTTTTGTGTTAATGATAGTTTCTTTCATTGTGCAGAAGCTTTTTAGTTTGATGTAGTCCCATTTATTTATATTTGCTTTTTCTTCTCTTGACATTGGAGATGAATTTTCAAAGATGTTTCTGAAGCAGGGTTGTGGAGAATTTTACCTATTTTTTCTTCAGTGTTTTGTATAGTTTTGAATTTTATATCCATGTCTTTAATCCAGTTTGAGTTAACTTTTATGTATGGTGTGAGATGGTGATCTAGTTTCATTCTTTTGTATGTGACTGCCCAATTTTCCCAACACCATTTGTTGAAGAGACCTCCTTTTTTCAGTGTGTACTTTGGCCATTTATTATAAATTGACCAAACAGACGAATTTTGATTTTAAGAACACACATGTAAGAGTGAAAAAAATGGAAAGATATATTTCTAGCAAATGATACCCAAAGAAAGAAGGAATAAAGAACTTAGATAAAATAAACGTTAAGCTAAAAATGGTCATAAAAGACAAATGAGGCTATTATGTAATGATAAAGTGCTTAATTCATCAGAAAAGTAAAGTTATAAATACCTATATTCTCAATATCAGAGTGTTTAAATATGTAAAGCAAATACTAATTGAATTGAAAGAAAATGTAAACAACAATACAGCAATACTTAAGGACTTTAATATCCCACACTCAACAATGAATAGAACAACCACAAAGAACATCAATAAGAAAACAAGGAATGTGGACCAAATGCACATATCAGACATATATCTACATATTATTCCATCCAAGAGCAGAAGAGTACCCATTCTTCAGTTTGGATTATATGGTAGACAACAAGAAATTGAAATTATATCAAGTATCCTTACCTACTGGAATGAGGTTGATTTTACAGCACAAACACTAAAATTGCTGCTAGGTCTCAGAAAGAATTAGCTCAGTTTCAGAAGTTCCAACAACCTGTGACATAAATGGCTCACTGGTTGATTCAGTAGACTGTGACAGACATCCATCATGGGCAGGGCACTCTCTGGACACTGGAGCCTGAGGGCAGGGGCCCCTTGGCTCCACTGTGAAGGAATGCGACTTGGACAAAGTGGGCTCTGTTTTTATTTTTATTTTATATTCATCTTCCTCTCAAATGGTCATTCAGGCACAATTCCAAAGTTCTCATTACATTAGTGCCTGGCATATTCCCAAAGAATTCAAGACCATTAAAAAATAAATAAAACAACAGCAACCATGAATCTGTAAAGGACAGTCGTATGGGGTGCAAAAAGAGCAATATTTTCTAGAAAATGAGGTGCTATAATTTCATGGGAGGTTGGCAGTGGCTTCACTGTGACCTAGTTGGATGATTTAGAAATCCCAAGGTGTATGGGGACTTCAGTTTTCTTATTCAAAGAGATAATCTGCTGTCAGGAAAGACTCCTGAAGTCTGCCATCCACTGTACCTGTCTCCTGTTCTCTGCCTCGCTCATATACAGGGGGCCTGGCTGTCTATGTGTTAAAGACCATACACTAAAGATTCCCCCAAACATTGGGATCATTATTGAATCATCCCTTTCTTATTCACCCCACATGCCAACCCATAAGCAAGTCCTGATGGCTCTTACTCTTTGACATATGTTGGAATCTGACCACTTATTCCCATTACTTTGACCTCTTGGCTTCCATCACCTTCATCTCTCACCTGGACAGCTGCAACTTACCATTTCTATTCTCCACCTTCCCATGATCTGTTCTCAAGTCTTCCAGAATGACCTTTCAAAAAGTAAAACTACTCATGTCACTTGCTTAGAACTTTCTGGTAACTTCTCATCACATTTACAAACAAATTCATTGCCTTACTATATTCTGTAAAACTATACTCTGTCTTAAGAATGCATTCCCGATCTCATCTATCTTTATAAACCACCAAGTTTCCAAGAGCCTGCAAGGATTTTGCAATCCAGTTCTGCCCCTTTTGGAGTGCATTCACCATATCCATATATGTGGTTTACTTTCTAACTTAATTCAGGTATGTGTTCCAATGCCATCTAATCAGAAAGGTCTTCTGTGGTTCCTCTATGTGATACCGACCCATTCCTCTCTATCTATATATTGACTTTATTTTTCTTTCTTTATTTATATATCTTCTTTATTTTTCTTTTCATTAATCAGTAACATATATTATACTTGTTTCTTTATTGTCTATTTGCCTCAATATGACACAAGTTCCACAAAGTCAGGAACTTTGTCTCCCTTGTTTAGTTCTATGTTCTCAGCACTTAGAACCTTGCCTGAAACAAAGGATATGCTCAATGAATCCTGACGGGCTGGGTGAATAATAGAATTAATGAATGAGATTATTAATTAGCATTGACTTTAATAGGTATAACTGCTAAAGAAGTAGGAGGCATATTTGTCATATCCTTTAAGACCATAATATCTGGCACTGGGTGAGCAGGTGAATAAAGGGTGACTCTGGAGCAACCTCAGATTAGCACTGATGCACAGATAATAAATGTAATAACTAAAAGATATTTAGTGCCTACTGTTTGCATTTACATGCATTATGTTAAGCATTTATATATATTAGTTTTCACAACAAAACTATGAAGATAGTCTGTTATTACCTCCATTTTACAGATAAAAAAACTGAGGCATAGGGACATTATGTAGTTGCTCAAGACCACAAACTCCTTGAGTAGAGAACTGAACCCACACAGTCTGGTTTCAGTGGCCATAATGTTAGCTACTGCTGTGTTGCTTTCTTGGAAAGCAACCTTGGAAACTTGCCTGTTTGGGATTCTCTTGAGTAAGACTCATTCTTAGTCTTTCTTCCCAGTGCCTCCTGAGCTTTGTAATTATTGTTTACCATCATATGGTGTGCCGTTTTTATGATGTTTCATATGTACATATGTCTTATCATCCCAAATAATATATATACATATATCTATATCTATATATAAGTAGATATCTATATCTATCTCTCTCTATATATCACCTCGCACAGAGAGGGCAGTTAATAAGTACTTATGAGGTAATGAAGATATGGTCCTGAACAATGGAATTCTCACAGAAATTGCTTCTATTGTTCTTATTGTTTTTCTCCTAAGCGTATGTTAGATCAGGTTCCATTATTTATCTCAAATTCTAAAAATCAGATTGGTATCATTTTATCTTTGGAAATGGGAAAAACTGAGGAGGAATAGTTTTCTAAAATCCCTCAAGTGGTAAGTGGTGAGAGATTGAGGTCTATATGACTGTCAAGTTTATCACAGGCCCCTTGGTATAACTACAAGAGAAAGTATCTGCAGGGACCAGGAAACCTTACATGAGTCACTTTCACATACCACACCGCATTATGTCCATGGAGCTGAATGCTGAGAGCTGTGGTCTTAGAGTAGCTACTCAGTAGGACTTGAGGGTTGAGTGTGAGTTGGATGAAGATGACACACTTGCACAGGAGGAAAGCAGGTGGGATAGGGCTGAAGAAAGCCACCTGAGAACACAGTCTTACTGGTGGTGGGGGAATTTCTCCTGCATGGCTAAGTCCGGTAAAGAGAAGGCCAACGTAATTCTTTCACACTTTATTTTTCCTCATAGCTTTCTCCCATATATTAGAACTGTATATATTTTAAAGCACAGTTTAAGTCTTTCCCCCTTCATGCAGCTTTCTCTGGTTCCCCCAGCCCAGAAGGATTGTCTCTATTCTTGGCCTTGTCTACCTGAAAGTTTTCTTTCTCTTGGACCAATGTCCTTTTATCTCTGGGCTGTCCTGGAAGCTTCTTGCTGTTTGTGTCACTTATTTGTAGTCCGTGTAGCTCCTTGTACATAAGAAGTGCACAATAAATGCCTCATGGTGACTGATGGAACATTGAGCCTAAATATTTCATTTCTGACTATCTATCATTTTATGGGCCTACGTGTAACATAAAAGTGGAAGAATTCTTTTGGTAACAAAGGGGAAATCTGTTTTTATTTTGTTATATTGCTTCTTGCTCCATAAAGGATTTAAGGAGTCTTAAAATGCAGCAAAATAACATATATTAGAAATAAGAAGGGGAAAAAAGGCTAGGAACATAAAAGGGATCTAAGAGTGAGACCAATACGAAAAAGCTACCACAGAGCACAGTGCATTCAGTGCAGATCAACCAAAAATGTTGCTCTTAGCTTTCTTACCTGGGATTTAGAAAATAATGCCTTTAAAACCCCAAACGGAAGTCAGAATAGACTTGTTTTTCATGAAGTCACATGAACTCCAAGGTTATTCCCAGTTAATTTCCCTGCCTTTGAGGTAGTCACACAGCTGCTGGATACCAAAGTCATCTAGATGTTTTTGAAAGAAAATTCTAGAACATGATGGTCCTCATTACTGCAGATGGCAAGGAACATTTTACCTGTGCATAAAGACAGCAGAACCTGCTACCTTCTCTACCTCTGAAAGCCTGGGAAACTTCCCAAAGGAAGTAACCTGATGGAGGACAAGGACTGTGGTCTCTGTAACTGCTGCAGAGCCAAGAGCTGTGGCTTTTGCCTTGCTCATTGTCTTCCTCAGCAGCAGAAGCATTTTTAAAAGTGAGCGTGCACCAATATGTTTCAGAGCTATTCTGGACTACAGTAACAGAAATTGAACAATGGAGACATAGACTGGGAATTGATTATAGGGATAATGGAATGCTATGCGGAATGTCAAAGTCCTCAGGAATGAACTGGAGTCAAAGCATGGCGAGCTGTGGGGAGTATTTCTATTGGCCCCCCTGCTTCTCATACTGTGTGACTGTTTCTTTTTCCTTGGAAGATTGACTTTCTCAGCATCTCAGTCCACAGTGTTTGGACAGTGACCATCTTAGTGAGCATATCACAAATTCTAGTCACCCAAAGGGACTTCAAATTTTTCTCTATCCCATTTCCAGTTTCTTCTGGAAGGGACTCTGGATCAGGTTGAATAGATAGAAATGGAAGCTCTGCCCTGTAATCTGCAAAGTGAGCTGAGACCCTAACTTCTGGAGACGTCTTAGGTTCTGAATTTAAACCATGGTAGCATTTCCTATTTGTTTGTGAAGTGTACACTTGTTTCGCCATATGTCACCTTATAGTATACTTAACATACTACTGCAGGGGAAAGGAGGTTGGAGTTAGAGCTCCTTTTTTGTTTAAACAGGAAACAAAAGCCCAGGAATCTAACTGAGTCCATAGCCACACAGCTGGTTACTAACAGGAGTGAGTTAGGAGCCAACAAACCGTATTACAGTCTCTGCTTTGTCTTTTGGTCAAATATCATCCATCCTCAATTATTTTTCATCTGAAAAATAGATTATTCCCTCTGAAGCCAGTACACACAGTGATTGCAAGAATCAGACAAGCTGCTCTTGACTCTAATTAATAATTAGAATCATAAAAGGACCTTTAAAAACTATAGATCGTAGGATTCCGGTCATGTGTATTTTGATGCAGTGTATCTTCAGTAGGACCCAAGTGTGTGGTGTGTGGGGGTGTGTGTGATGGCATCTGTAGGAAGTTGTGATGAGCAGCCCAGGTTTGTTAATCTTTCAACAGTTTGAAAACATGGTTCATAATTCCCACAGCCTGGTGTGAAATACATTGTGACAGAGTCAGAAAAATCTCTGCATTACGTCCTGTAGTAGCTGCAACTTTCTTTTTTCTCCAAGATTATTTAGGGGACTAACTAAAGGGGAGTAGGGCACAACAAGCACACTTCTAGGAGAAGGCCATACATTTGAGTGTGCATGTGAGTGTGTATGGGTGTAAGTGTGTGTGTACCTGTGTCTGTGTGTCCCTTTGTGTGTGTATGTGTATGTTTGAGTGTGTATGTGATTCTGAGTGTGTATGAGTGTGCTTTGGATATGTGAGTGTTGTGTGTGCACATAGGTGAGTGTGTGAGTGCATGTGTATGTGCATATGAGTGTGCATGTGTGTGGGTGTGTGCATAAGCATGTGTGTGAGGACTGGGCATTGGCAGTGTGTGAAAGATACAGAAGGCAGGTCATGCTTCTAGCTTGAGGAGACTTGAGTATTTCCTGGGTTCAATGCCTCTAAAATGCATTCAAATATTTGTAGTGCCCCTATTTTAATTCAGACATTTCAGACAAACTGCTTCTAATTTCTCAAACTAGCACATGGTGTAGATATTATTATCTCCATCTCATAGAACACTAAGCTGAAGCAGAGTTTTTCTTTTGTCCAAAGTCAGAGAGGAGGTGATGGATATCAGATTTCAATTTAGTTGATGGTTGTTGATTTAGAGAACTAAGTCACAAAGCTTAGGGAAGATGCTCGAATAACCAGCATGTTGACAGGAAAACCTTCCCATCACAAGTGGGATCAAACAAACCTCTTTCTGTTCACATATTATTTACCTTCATCTTGGGTGATGTTGGCTGTCTTGAGTATAACTAAAAATGTCAAATCAGGCTGATACTGTAGTCCAAGCAGTAATGATAACAGCAGTAGTAACAAAAGTTGTGCTACTGACAATATCCACCAATTGTTGCTCACACTTGCTGGATCAAGCATTATACTGGAAGATTATCACTGTTGCTGACAGCAGTTCTACAAGGTGAGGCTCACTAATCCCACTTTACAGATGAAACGGAGGCTCAGGCATGTCATGTGAATAGCAGAGACCACCATGTTAATAGGCCAGACAGGGGACTGCCGAGGTTCCGGGTCTCCGTTGTCTCTTGCCATTAATGGAGCTGCCCTGTGTTCCACAGCTTCCACAGCTCCCTGGATGAAGGGCCCTGGTCAAAATGCATTTCCAGCTGCTTCCCTGCCTCATCAAGTTTCTTCCTTCCTTTCTTGGCTGACATATTTGTGCTTTAATTCAGAAAGTGAAAGAGACATCAGCTGTACTTTAGCAGGCCCCTTTACTAGCAGAGAGTTTCAAAATTTAATAAGTGTCTTTTAGAGTTAGTCAAGGAAGTAATTAACATGGGGGCACAAAGGGCACCCTTAGCCTCCATCGTGGTACTGGGAAAGCTGACTGTTCATCATTAGTACATGATTAAGTAGTTTATCATGGGAAGGCAGTGCTGCGGAGGGAATGCACTTATTTGTATTTGTTCAAGGCTGATTTTATTCTATTTTTATCACAGGGCCTAGAGAGGCTGCCCCACAGGGGCAGACACGGGCAAGAGGTCTCCGGTCTATTGAGGACTAGGTAGAGGAACAGTAGAGGCTGGAAGGAAGGTGTCATTTACTGAGAACGATCATGTAGGGACGTTGTCTCCTTCATTTTGTCCAGGTGATAACTGAAGGTCAGAAAGTTGAAATTATTTGCCTAAGATTATATAAGTAGCAAGAAGGGGATAGTATTTCACCTCAGTCTGACCCCAAATTCAAGCTTTTGTATGTTAAATTGAAGATTTTATTTATTTATTTTTGTGTACAAGAACTGGGGTTCAGGCCAGAGGTGTGGGGAGTAAGAGAATTCACCAGAGACACAGTGGGGAGCAGAACAGGCAGATCTACTGAAATACACTGCTGAGGGGAGCAGCAGGAGAGACAGGAGAGGTCTGCTGCTCCATGTAGGTTAGCTCCCTGGCTGGGAATTGAACTCAGGCCTTTGTGGTGGTAGCACTGATACTTAACGCCTAGGCCACCAGGGAGGTCCTGTTGTATGTTAAATTCAATAGAAGGGCACTGAGGAAACTTGGGAGTAACTAGAATATTGTCAAAATGGGAGGTGGAACCAGAAGAGGAGTGGTCAAAAAGGACAAAAGAAAAAGTGCAGGTGTGGCAGACTCAGTGAAGCCGTACTCTATGTTTCACATCATTCTTTTCATATAGAGTACCATACACTTCACAGTCATGAAGCCGGGACTATTTTCCGCTCCTTGAACCTTAGCTCACTCCCTCTTGGGACATACACTTTGGGATCCCTGAACCAATCTGTAAGAAGTCTGACTCCCTTGAAGCCACCTTGCTGGAGAGGCTGCATGGGGAGAGCATATGGAGGTAGAAATTCTTTAGAAGCTCCAACTGTTCCAGCACCCAGCTATTGGAGTCTCCTCCCAGACAGCAGACATGTGAGTAAGTGAGCTTATAGAAACTGATTTTAACTCTGGTTTTTCAACTGGCCCAGCAATTACAGAGTAGAACAGGACAAATTACCCCTGCTGAGACCTGCTCAATTTGCAGATATGTGAGTAAAATACAAGTTCTCATTGCTTAAGTCACCAAATTTGGGAGTGATTTATTATACAGTCGTCGTAATTGATGAAGCTGATGTTTCAGAATCTTGGTCTGTGATCTCTAAACATCTATCTGGATGTCCCTTTCCTGCAGGCTCAGATCCAAGGTTTTAAATGAGCCAAGGAGGTCACACAATTTTTGAAACACTTCTGAAGAACCCTCAAAAGTGGCTGTCTTTTTATGTCACCTGGGATCGTCCTTGCAGTATGTGGTTTTAGACTTGCACAATGAAAACATCACTGTCGATACTAGGCAAGGACGGATTCAGAGGAGGAAAGATGACATTAGGCCGGGACACTTGGGGAAGTCTGTCAGAGCAGTCAAGATTTGAACTAAGCACTGAAGAAGGATTTTGTTTGGCACATCCTGGGCATCCCAGTCAGGAGACTGATCTGGGCTAAGTCATGGAGTGGGCAAGCTGATGGTCAACCTGTAGTTTGTACAACCAACCTGCCTAGAGTGAAGAGTCCAGATCTGGGGAGAGACCGGAGGCAGGTTTGGAGAATTCCTACTTTGCCTTTAATCTACCTGAGAAGATTCTACAGAAGGATATTAAAAGCTGGTCTATAGGAAAGGGAAAAGGCATGGTTTCCTGTAGAAAGAATATGAATTCTGTCACGTTCATTCACTGGGCAAACATTTCCTAGGATCACAATGTTTCCGGGGCTGGTGAGGTATCATGGAATATCATTCTATTTCTAGACTTGAGCACAGCAGAGGTCTGAGGTGACGGGAACTTCTCCACTTAGACCCTAGAGGGCACTCCTTCCATGGCTTCCAGATTCTTATTCTCAAAATTAAGGCTTCCTCCCCTGGTGAACTTAATCTCTCCTTCACCCTTGCCTTTAAACACAGACATCATAGCCACAGTTATTCTGTTCTTTTCTTCCTGACATTATTCTTGAACAAATGTACTTACTGATTAAATTTATCCTTCAAATTGACCTTCCTCAGCTCCCTTAGATCACGCCAGCAACACTAGGCTTTTCTACGACCTAGTATTACCTTGTCTCTGTTTCTTGTCTGCCTAAATGGGAGAATTTTCCAAGGTTGTTAAAAGACCTCTGCTTTCCCTTCTACCTTCTTTTTTCCCAAGTCTTTTCACATTTAAAGTTTCAACTATCACTTCCAATTCCCTGCTTTCCCCATACTAAGCATCCTATGTGCTGGATTCTGTGCTAAGAACTTTACGCCCATTTAATAAGTCCCTGTGAGATTGTTGCTAATACCATCACTTAATAAGTAAGCAAACTGAGACTTCCAGAAGTCAGATAACTGTGGCTAATCAGAGCTCAGTTTTGCTGACTTTGAGTCAGTGCTCACTTTTGGGCTGAACTAACACTTTCACTCTCCTGGGTACCCACAAAGCAACCATCACTGGGTATTTTCACCTGAATGTTATTGCGTTCAAAAACAAATATGTTCTTTTCACAAACCTGATCACCTCTAAACTTCTTAAGCTTTTTTGTCAATCACACTGCTATTTTCCCAACAAAGTGAGTCTACATCATGACAAGGACACATAGGTCAACTCAAGGGACTGTGACCACCCTATCCCTCAGGAGTAGGAGCCACCGCACAAGTTTGAGAGTCAGAACAGGCCGCCAGCACCACAGGGCAGTTTTTTTTTTTTTGAAGATATATTTATTTATGCATACAAGCTGGGGTACAGGCCAGCGGTGTGGGAGTGGCGAGAGGGTTCACCAGAGACAGAGTGGGGAGCGGAACAGTCAGATCGACGGAAATACACTGTTGAGGGGAGCAGCAGGCAAGGCAGGAGAGGTCTGCCACGCCATGTGGAAATCTCCATGGCGGGGCGTTGAACTTGTATCGCCATTGCCGACAGTTCCACAGCGCAGCGCTTAACCACTGCGCCACCAGGGAGGCCCCACAGGGCAGTTTTTAACTGTGCAACATAGAGAAAGCACATTCAGTGGCTGAAAAGAGAGTAATTTTGTGGAATCTGCAAACACTATTATGAGCCTCTGATGAACACCCTCAATGATCCCAGGCACACCAGAGAAAATCGCCCTGCAGTCCTTGATCACTGACTGTGGAATGTCAACTGAGGGCAACCTTAGCAGTTACTTTAGGCCAAGCCCTTTCTTTAATAGCTAAAGGCTTGAAAAGCAGAGGCATCACCTCCTCCATGAAGTCTCTGCTGACCACCCTGCATTCTAGATTCCCCCCACGCCCCACTTCCACCCCATGCTACTTTTCCTTTTCCCAGGGCTAGTGTGGCCACACATCCCACTCTGCCTGGATAGTACTGGTTTATAACTGTTGCTTAATAATATTTATTATTCGCTCCAAATATCCTAGGATGGAGCATAACTTACCTGGCGACCCATTCCACAGCCCCATACCTTCTAACACATAATTTCTGTTTCGTGTCTGTTGCTTATTGTCTGACCATCCCCCCTAGAACTGAAAGTAGTTTAGGCAGGGATCTTGGTTTTCTTGATTGCTATAGACTTTATAATTAGAATAGTGAAAACTCAGTGTAAATACAAGTTATAAGGGGAGTTTGACCTCCTCCCCATTCTTCCAACTCCACCCAAATATAAGAGACTGGAGCATGGTGGACTGAGTGTTGAAATGAAGTAACGAAGCTTGGTCAAGCAAAAAGCACCTGCAAAATTCCAGAGTGAAGGGTGTGACTCCCCCACACTGCAAACCCCCTTTATTTCCCATCTCCATGAGAGATGCAGAGGATGTCAGGGATGTAAGGACGGAAGAACAACCTAAGAAAACTGTATTTCTTATTTTGCTCTCCTAACCCCTGGTCTTCCATACATTTTCCCTCACCCACCTTTGACTTACACTTGTCCTCCAATTTCATAATTACACTTCATTTCCTGAGTTCAGTGTGATATAGCATTATCAGTTAATTGTAAAGATGACAAAAAAAAGATGCTTTAAAATTATCTCAAGCTCATTGAACACTGTAATTTATTAAAATGGGCTTTGAGGGTTTTTTAAAGGAAAAATGAGCAAGAGTGATTCCCCAATCACCCTGTTTCCCTCACCTCCACCCCCAACTGTCTCCAGAAGGCTGCAATCTGTCCCTGACAGGAGGAATGGCTATTTTTGCCAGAAACATATTTTTTGCTTTTATTCCATCCCTGCAATCAAGTGCCGGAACATTATTGGATTAGCAGTGGTGTCACAGTCTTGTTGCCCCCCAACTGCGAGATCATACTTTTTCATTTAGAGTCAAATCATGGGAAGAATCAAAAAGGATTATATTGTCAGAGGTAGCAGGAAGGAAGTAAACAAATGTCTTATTAAACAGCTTCTCTGAAGCCTCCAGGTGCAGGCTGATTTCCCTGTTGGGGGGATAGAAATAAAATCCCTGGCATTTTCCATAGCACCCAGGAGACCGAGTTGCTCTGTTATGTGCTTGTAGTCTTGTCTAGCATGACCATGGTGTCAGCATTATTGACTCATATATGATTCAGAAACCCATGTATTCCTCCTTTTCTAGAGGTTCACACTGGGGGGTTGGTATAAGGTGCTGCCAGCAAGCAGTCCAGATAGGTGGTCTGAGGTGCTGAGGACAGAGTTGTAGGCATTGATTCCAAATGGAGGGCTGTCTGGATTCTGGAGGGACTGACTGGATTCAGCCACAGAACAGCTTCTGCAAGGGATGGAATTGTGGGGGATGATTCTTTCTCAAGCTTGGTTTGTTACTAACTATCAACCAAAACCATGTGTGATCCCAAAGCTGTGCTTCTTCTAGAATTTTCTTATCTGATTCTTTCCTTCAGGGTCCATCTCCAAGCCTCCTTCTCCTAGAACACGGATAACCCCCACCCTCACCCCCCACCTGTCACTATTTAGATAAGACAGTTTATTTGTTAGTGATAGATGCAGTTGAATTCTGACTTGGAAGAGGATGTGAAGATGATTCAAGGTCAGTCTCTTCTTTTACAGAGATGAAAATCAAGAGCCAGATAGAGGAAATACTGTGTTAAGAATGACATAACTGGATAATGGCAGAATGAGAAGTACCACATAGGATTTCCATTTCCCTGGAAGTTATCCTTCATTATACCATTATGAGAGACACTGAAAATGCTCAAGTGTTTGAATGATACAGGCTCATCATAGTCAGGGAGCAGCCTGTGTGTATTGCTCTTGTGCTTGTCTAGGTGATGTTGAATAATTATTAGCCTTTATGCTTTTGTGTCTGTGCCTTTCTTTAGTTCATCAGTTGCTGTAATCCTGTGACAATAACCCATTATTCACATAGTTAGACAAAGAGTAAACACTTCTTATATGTGAGGGAGGAGAAGGATCATAAGGATATTACAATGAAATTAGAAAAAAAAAGCCCAGACAAAATTTCTGCCCTGTTCAAGTCTAATAAGCATAAAATTTTGAGCTGGGAGAGGCAACTGGAAGGGAGAGGGATGGGTTACTGGGAGTATGGACATGAGGGGAATCCATCAATAGTGGCTCAGGAAAAGGCCTCTCTCAGGAAGTGAGATCTGCCATTTCCTATAAGATTCTATAAAATCTGGCCTCCCACTCATTCTCTCCCACCCTCCCCACCCCCAAGCTCATCACGCTCTAGCCACATGTCTCCTTGTCCCTTGTTCTTCTTAGCACATGTTAGGAATTGTCCTAGTCTTTGTACTTGGTAATTCTTTCTGCATATCTGAGAGGCTGAGTCTCTATTCCTTTAGGTCTCTGTGCATGTGTTTTATATAACATAGCATTACACCCTTCTTCTCTGGGCATACTCTACCCCTTTATACTAGTTTCTTATATTTAATATTCATTGCACATGACATATTACATATTTTAGTTATTTATCAATTTATTTATTGCCTATTCTTAGTCCTCCCCAGCCCATGTAATTGAAATTCCAGTGGTCAGTGATTTTGTCTATTTTGTTTTTGATATAAGCGGCTAGAATAGTGGAAGGCACCTAAGAAGGATGGTTAATTATTACTTGAATAATTAAATGAAGTTTTGCAAGACATCAAGTAATTTGATTTATGAAAACAACCATTAGATTTAACTACATGATGTCACTGGAGGCCACTGTAAGAACCATGTCTGTTGAAGTCAATCAGGAGCAAGTGCTTGATGAGGAAACAGAGCAAAGAAGACTGGAAAATCCTTTCAAGGAGTTTGTCTTTGATGGAGAAAGAGACTCCATCAAATATGGAGAGTGGGATATGGAACCAGATAGCAGAGTGGAACATGGAACCAAAGGTTACTTATCTTTTTAAAAAATATTAAATTTATTTATTTTCTTACACCATTGTTAATTTTGGTACAGTATTTGATTTATCCCCCCAGGTGTAGTTCCCACAGCCATAGCATCCACAAACCCTCACCATAGTCCCTGCTGCTCTTTCCCCATGTCTTTTGGCTCCTCTCATCCCCCTCCCCCTGCTGTGCACCTCAGATCTATGGTCAGCTTGCAAGTTCTGCCTTTTTCCTGGCTTTTTGTTCAATTTCTCTATATTTCACACATGTGAAACCATCCAATATTTTTCTTTCTCTTTCTGGCTTGTTTCTGGCTTGTTTCACTCAGCATAATCCCTTCCAACTCCATTCACATTACTGCAAATGGCATGAGTTTCTCTTATGATTGCTGAGTAGTATTCCATTGTATATAGATAACACAGCTACTTGAGCCATTCATCTGTTTTGGGCATTTAGGTTGTTTTCATATCTAGCTATTGTAAATCGTGCTGCAATAAACATAGGAGTGCAGGTTTCCTTTCAAATCAATGTCTTTGTGTCCTTTGGGTAGATTCCTAGATGTGGAATCACTAGATCACATGGTAGATCCATTTTTAGTATTTTGCGGAACCTCTGCACAGCTTTCCATAGTGACTGGCAAAGGTCACTTATCTTTTAAGATGGATTAAAATGTTTGGGGGTGTTTAAATGTTGATGGGGAAGATTCAGTTCAGAATAAGATGTTAATTAGTATTAAAAGGACAAATAACTACCAGTGGAGTCTTCGTAAGAAGAAGAGAGAGCATGCTCCCACAGTACAAGTGGAGGTTTCAGTCTTTGCGGGAAGGAGAAATTGTACATATATAGTTAGGATCAGAAATCCTTGTCTCAAGGTTTCTTTCTTCATGGAATAGATGGTATGTCAACCTCTAAGCATGACAAGCATGGGGTGAAGTGGTGAGTGTTGGCTTTTGAGGAAATTGGGGAAATTTCATAAGAGTTGTGTGGAGAGTGGGAACATGAGTTTATTGGGGCAGAATAGATGGACTGCCAAAAAGTGGACCCATTTAAAGTGACTGATCATAACTATATAAACTAGCTATTGGGTTATATTTGGCATTGCTCAGTTGTTATGGTAATAGTATGTTGGATATAGAGGTAGAGGAATGGTGGAAGAAATGATCACTGGAGATGAGGAGTTCAAGTTGAGAATTTGGGTGTTTGACATGTCATCCAAGTGCACAGAGAAATCATCTGGGTCATATATGGAGAGAGAACACTTTGCTAGCAAACCAGTTAAGCTAGACCACAGTGGATGATTTGGGTTTGAAGTTGACCAGAATGATGCCTTGGATATGGCTTAGGTTGTTTTTTCATTATTTTTTTTTTCCTGAACTAGCAAAGGACATGTATGAAACTGAGATTATAAATGAGAGACTGGAAATTCTATGTGCTAAAAGCATGGCAGCCTCCACAACCTGATCAGAGGGAGGGTCTGCTTGGCCAGAGTTCAGATTTCTCTGCCTTGTTTAATATTGCCACCTTAGCACAATTTAAGTCAATCTTGCTGCCATAGTTACATTTTCTTTGCTTTTTGTTTTTCATCAATACTCAGCAAACCTCTAGATGATAGTGGTAAGGAGTGGAAGTGCATTGTAAAAGGGAATGTCTTACCTTTAGGAGTAACTGCTTGAAAAGACCATGGGAAGTAAAGGACAACTGTTAGAACAGAGATGTGAAACAACAGCCACACAGACAAGAAAATGTCCTTCCTTCAATAAACACCAGGTCATAGTCCAGAAGAGTGAATGGAGGAATTTCTCTGAGAAGTTGTTGAGATGCTGGAGAATTTGCTATACGTGAAGACCAGAATTGTGCTGTGTTTAAGAGCATAGAGGTTCTGAAATCAGGTTGCTGGACTCAAATCTCTATTCTGTCATTTGGTACTTGAATGAACTCAGACACTTCTTTTCGTTCTTTTGGTTGTAGTTCCCAAGGCACAGTAGCAGGGGGCATAAAGTCAGAGGAATGAAAAGCTGGGTACTGTCTGGGAGATAGAGAGCATGACTGGAGATGAGATGGAGATCACTGGTAGGAAGTTACCAGGGGGTTAATATTCTGGCCACTGATTGATGAAAAGGTGATAAGTGGCCTTGTGTACTTGGCCACAATATTCTCTTTTGGAAAGGTCTCTGGGTCTGATGGCTAGAAGAATTAGTGCATGAGCCCTTGGATCTCCGTATCTGCTCTGGCAGTTATGGTCTAAATGTACAGGGCGAACTGAGAAAGAAGATGTGAGGGTCACGGGGTACCTATCTAATGACAAGATGTCATGAGAGGGGTGATTGAGAAGAGGAAAATCAGGGAATGATTTTATATATTTGTTACATAAACTTATGCTCAAGGAAGCTCTGAAATCAAAGATACAGACTTTTATAATCACCTGGATTAGAAGGTGAGTTGTGCTAGAATTTGTCACAAAGTGTTACCTAACTCAAAAATTTAAAAGTACCATTGATCTCCAACTCTTTTTTTCCTCATTATCAATAGAGAAAAATATCAGCTACTCTTTGGTAATATGAAGAGTGTGATACTTAATTTCACAGGAAATGGGTTTTCTATTTTCAGATAATAGCCTAGCTTTTTTGATGTTTTCCTACTAATGACATAAAGCCATGTTGTGACTTTTTCCACAATTGTCATCAAATATGTGTATCTATGAAATGAAAACTTGTGTATCTATGAAATGGAGTTATGTTGAGGATTAGAGTCCCTCTACTTTGCATAAGAGGTGGAGTCTCTTCAAAATACATACTTTTCTGGGCCTCCCTGGTGGTGCAGCGGTTAAGCGCTGCGCTGTGGAGCTGTCGGCAGCGGCAACGCGAGTTCAACGCCCAGCCAGGGAGAATCCCACATGGTGCGGCAGACCTCTCCTGCCTTGCCCGCTGCTCCCCTCAGCAGTGTATTTCTGATCTGCCTGTTCTGCTGTCCGCTCTGGCTCAGGTGAACCCTCTCACCGCCCCACGCCTCTGGCCTGTACCCCAGCTTGTATGTATAAATAAAAAAAATAAATCTTAAAAAAAAATACATACTTTTCTGGTTTAGCAGCATTGCTATTGTATTAGACATTAGTCAAAAGTATGACATTCACAAAAAGAATATCTTGCCTGGTAAAGATTGTTTCATTTGAAAACCATTTATCTGACTTTTTGTTAGTATCTTTGTATAGCAATTACCTAAATATAGTTACTGAGAATAGTTGACATTCATATAGGCCTTGGGAATTTCCAGATTCTATTACATAATGGTTTTGATTTGATTGTCAGAAAACCTGTGAGTTAGGTGAGGTTACCTTCTTAGGGTTAGAATCATCTGAGTAATATACTTCAAATGATTTGTGAGCTGCTTCCCCACTTCTAAATTTCAACTTCGTTTCTGTTATATCGTTTCTTTGGAGAAATTGCTGACATTAATTAGGTATAATTTTAGCACTAAGATTAAGTATAATATTTTTCAAATTGCTCTGATATGATGATATGGATAGTTAGTATTAAACCAAAATATTCAATGATCCATTCTCTACTCTGCCAAGTAACAGAATATTGTTCTGTTACCACATACGAGTTCCAGACAGCTTTGTGATAGAAAATTCACTAACATGTCAGACTGTCTTGGGCAAGCAGTTGGCTTTTAGATATCTCCTCTTTTCCAAATGCTGAAAAATAGAGCATTTGGCTGCATATGAACTGCCCTGCATATCAGAGGCAGGGCATTTATCCAGTATATTAAGTGAATCATTGTTCTCATTAACATCTGGGTATGGGTTCAGTGTATTTATCAGTCCAACAAGGACCTTTATTTCCTTCATATTTGGACGGATAAAGGCATTAACACCTGGCTGCCTTCAGCAGAGAATTTCCAGTCCTGATAAAACATCATTTGGTTAAAAAAGACAGACTGGGTGAAGGAACAAAATACTATAATACTCAAACACACAAACACACACTCCAATACCTTCCCATGCAGATAAATTTCTCTACATCTTTCTTTACAATGCATACAATTTCACCCAACAGATATACCTCCAATATAATACTCTATGCTCCTGTGTATAAACATACTGAAATATAGACCCACAGATGTGCACACCTCCATAACACAGCTATGTTTTAAAACGTCCACTAACTGTAGTTAAATGCTAATGAAAGCTCGCTCACTTCCATCTGTTAATATTGACTTGCAATCCTAAGGATATGTAACTAATAATCTCCACACACATATCACAGCCACCCCCCCACACAACATATTCAACAAGTAATACAAACCACTGCAATGCTGCTCCTATCTCCCTCCCCCACACAGTGACACAAGCAAGGCTTTTAATTCCCGTGTCTGTGAAATTGTCCTCTGCCTAGAAGCTGCTGACACTTGTTAATGCATTCCATGCAGCTAATTTTCTATTGTGCAAGCATAAATCTCACTTGAGCCTGGCTAATCTAGAGGATGCTCTTATCATGTAAGACAAAAAATAAAAAGGATAACAATGTGTCTCTTCCATTTTTCATTCAGGAGGGTGGTCCATATTCCTATGTAAAAAGATTATGTGGGGTTTAGAAGAGTTTTGAAGGAGAATGGAGACACCAAAAGGTTTGTTCTCTGTGTTGTGCACCAGGAAGCAAAATATTTCTTTAGCAAAGTCCTTTATTTTTGAGGTTAGCGTTTTAAAGTATTTAATTTTTATTTTTCTTGAGGTAACATTAGTTTATAATAATGCATAGGTTTCAGATTTCCTTTACTCCACATCCTCACTAACACTTTCAGATCTTCACCTTGGCAACAATATCATACTAAGTCTAGCACTAAACGTCCATTCACATCCACCACCAACCACCACGCAATTGGTCTCGTGTACCTATAGTCTGCTTCCTCCTTCCACTTTGGTAATCACTATTCTGTTGTCAGTGTTTAAAGGTTTGTTTTGTTTTGTTTGTTTTATTGCATTTCTTTTTTAATATGCCACAAATGAGTGAAATTTTGTGGTATTTGCTTTTTCTTCTGACTTATTTTACTTAGCATAATCTCCTTAAGGTCCATTCATGTTGTCCCAAATGGCACAATTGCATATTTTGCATGTTTTTTATGGCTGAGTAGTATTCCATTGTGTGTGTGTGTGTGTGTGTGTGTGTGTGTGTGTGTATACCATGTCTGCTTAACCTGTCCTCAGTCAGGTTGTTGCCGTATCTTGGCTATTGTGAATAGTGCTGTAGGGAACAAAGGGGTGCAGATATCTTTTCAGATCTGTGTTTTCATATTCTTTGTGTAAATATGCAGAAGTAGGATTAAAGGATCATGTCATATCACTGTTTTTAATTTTTGAGGAATTCCATGCTATAGTGCTCTCAACAATTTAAATTCCCACCAACAGTATACCAGGGTTCCTTTACTCCACATCCTCACCAGCACTTATTATTTCTTGACTTACAGCTATTAAGAATTAATAACAACTCTTAGTTGGCATGTGGTGAAATATCATTGTGATTTTGATTTTTATATACTAAAGATGAGAGATGTGCATCTTTTCATGTGTCTCTGACTCCTTTGGTGAAATACCTATTTAGATTCTCTGTGCATATTTTAATCAGGTTGTATTTTTACATTTTGTTGTTGTAAGTTGTATGAGTTGTTTATGTATTTTGGATTTTAATTCCTTTTCTGATATATGGTTTGCAAATGTCTTTTTTTCCATTCATTAGGTTGCCATTTTCATTATTGCACTATTCAGAAAAACTTTTAGTTTGATGAAGTCTCATTCATTTATATTCCCTTCTTTTTCTTTCTGTTGGAGATGAATCCACAAAGACTCACTGAGGCCATGTCAAAGAGCTTATCAATGATGTTTTCTTGTATTATTTTTAGGCTTCAGGTTTTATATTCAAGTTTTAGTCCATTTTGAATTGATCCTACAACATAGTGTAAGAGAGGGAGTCTAATTTCATTCTTTTGAATGTGGCTGTCCAGTGTTCCCAGCATCATTTATTGAAGAGATTTTCTTTTCTCCATTGTAAGCTATTGGCTCCATTATCACAAATTTGATGTCCATATAGAAGTGGCTTTATTTCTGGGATCTCACTTCGTTTCTATTTATCTGTGTGCCTGTTTTTATTTCAGTACCATGATGTGTTGATTACTGTGGCTTTGTAATATACTTTGAAGTCAGGGAGCATACTATTTCCATTACGTTCTTTTTTTCCTCATGATTTTTCTTGACCATTTGAAGTCTTTTCTGGTTCCACACAAATTTTAGGATTTTTTTGTACTGTTTCTGTGCCACTGAGATCTTAATGATTGTGTTGAATCTGTATATTACTTTTGGTAAAATGCTCATTTTGACAATATCATTTATTTCGACCCATGAGCATGGAATGTTTTTCATGTTTTACTTCTTTTTCCCCCCAATGTGGATAACTTCTATTTATTTTCTTGACAAATTGTTCTAGACAGGACTTCCAATACTATATTTTTATTATTTTAAAAGATTTATTATTTATTTATGCATACAAGCTGGGGTGCAGGCCATAGGTGTGGGGCGGTGAGAGGGTTCATCAGAGATAGAGAGGGGAGCAGAACAGGCAGATCGACTGAAATACACTAATGAGGGGAGTAGGGGGCGAAACAGGAGAGGTCTGCTGTGCCTTGTGGGAATCTTCCTGGCTGGGTATCGAACTCTCACCACAGCTGTAGACAGCTCCACAGCGCTGAGCTTAACCTGTTGCACCACCAGGGAGGCCCTAATGCTATATTAAATAGTAGTGGTGAGTGGGCATCTTGTCTTATTCCTGATCCTAAAGGAATGTTTTCTCCATAGGGTATGATGTTAGCTATGGATTTGTAATATAAAGTCCTTATTATCTTTATTTTCCTCCTACCCCCATTTTATTAAGAATTTTTATTATAAATGGATGCTGAAATTTATTAAATGCTCTTCTTTGCATCTTTTGAGATGATCATGTCATTTTTATCTCTTATATTGTTGTGGGGAATTTTAATTGATTTGTGTATGTTGAACCATCTTTCATCCCTGGAATAAATCTCACTTGGTCATGATATATAATCTTTTTTTAATGTATTATTGAATTAGGTTTGCTAACCTAATTATATGCATATATGTACATTAGGAATATTAGCCCGTACTTTTCTTTTTTGTGCTTTCCTTCTCTGAGTTAGCATTGTGCTGGCTTTAGGAGTTAGTAAGAATTCCCTCCTTTTCAGTTTTTTTTTAAAAGATTTATTTATTTATGCATACAAGCTGGGGTACAGGCCAGAGGTGTGGGGTGGCGAGAGGGTTCACCAGACAGAGTGAGGAGCAGAACAGACAGATTGACGGAAATACACTGCTGAGGGGAGTAGTGGGCAAGGCAGGAGAGGTCTGTGGCGCCATGTGGGAATCTTCCTGGCTTGGCCTTGAACTTTTGTCACGGCTGCTGACAACTCCACAGAGCAGCGCTTAACCGCTGCACCACCAGGGAGGCCCTCCTTTTCAGTTTTTGGCAAGAGTTTGAGAAGGATTGGTGTTAGATCTTGTTTGAATGTTTGGTAGATTTCTTTATATTTCCTGCTTGAGATACATTATATTTCATGTTAATACACAGTATAAGTATAATCTCTTTCAGTATTATTTCTCACCAATTCTCTCCTCTTTGGGAATGTGATTAATTGACTATAAGATCATCACACTCTCTTTTCCGTGTATCTTAAGCTCTTGTTCCTATTTCCCATCTCTTTATCTGTGTTGTGTTTTTGTCTTGTTCTTTTACTTTGCTGTTTTAATTTTCATTATGTATTTATGATATTTAACTCAAACTTTGACTTTTAAATAACTTTTTTTCATTTCTAGAATCTATTATAAACATTCTTGGCCATTTAAAATATTTTCTTAATTCTTCCTCATTTCTATAATTCCAGTTTTTTTCCCTTACATTACATTCATAATTATATTGTTGTCTATTTCTAATATTTTGTTATTAGATTATTATAATTAGTATAATTTTATCTCTCATTTTGTTGTTGTGGGGAATTACATTAATTGATTTGTATATGTTGAACCATCTTTGCACCCCTGGAATAATTATAATTATAATTAGTAATACTATTATATAATTACTAATTCTTTATTAGATAAATAAAGAAATCTACCAAACATTCAAATAAGATCTAACATCAGTCCTTCTCAAACTCTTGCTAAAGATTTTAAAAAGGAGAGAATTCTTACTAACTCCTTTTATGAAATATAATTAGCATCATAATTTGTATAATATTTCATTGTTTCTGCTGACTCTTACTTATGATGTGTTTTGTTTAATTGAGGCAACATGTACATACAGCGATGTATATGATTCAGAGGCATCTACTTTTTCAAATGGTTGTTTTGTTTGTCTGCTTTGTGAAGTTTGGATGTATTGCATTTATTTGATTGAAATTTCTGGGAATGCTGAAGGCTTACATTGCTGATGATTTCTTGCAGAAGGATTTGTCTTGACTTCTGGTGGGTAATTCTCAAAATTTGTGGTTATATTGCCTTCATTTGATTGTGTCTGGGGTGTGTGTGTGTGAATGTTTCAGTCTCTGTACCTCTATTTTGCTGTTAGATATATGGTCTCTCTATTTCAATGTTGCTATTCATATTTAGTTTCAGGGCTACTCTACTTTTAAATTTTACTAATTTCTTCCAGATCTACTTTCTACTTTGGTGGAAGGGTAAGACCTTGGTGATTTCCATTTATTCTTAGAGACCTAGTAATATGTTAAAAATAATACTTTGTATGGGATATAGTTGTTTTAGTTTAATTGTTTTAGCTGAAACAAACTACATAGAATAGTAGCTCTTTGGATTATGTGTTATGAGACTCTGCCAAAAGGGGATTTGCAAACTCTGATCTTAATTGATAATCTGTCCACTCTACTGATATTGAAAATCTCCTACTAGGATCTCTGCTTATGGGAAGACTTTGATAAACATTTCAGGGGATATAACCATAGTAGTTAAGAAACTGATGAAGAAAATAGGTCAGGCATCCTAAAGATTATGTAGCCAACAAGAATATTGTCATCAGTGCTGAAGAATGAATATTGGCTTATGCCTGCAGCAAGGAAGAAAAATACCCAATTTGTGATGGAGGTTGTTTTACACTTTCATTGTAATAACCAAGTCTTTAATGAAGGCTTTTCTGGCCTGTTTGAAGAACAGTTTGAAGAACTAATCTCCCCACAACTGCACTCTCTGTGTATGAATTAAAAGTTTCTAAGCTAGTCAATAAATGCCTGGAATTCAGGGGTATGTCACATGTTTTTCACATCATCCAGTACTTGACTTAGGACCTGGTAAATCATGGATGCTCAAGCATATTCATTAAAAGAATAAATTCTTTATTATATCGTGAACATTTATATTGTGAGTCTCAAATCTGTGTCTGAATCTTTGCATTCTTTCAACACTTAGCAAAGTGTCTTAAAAAAGATGGATACTGAAAACTATAAATTAGGTAAATATTAAGTAAATATGTCTTTGAATGCTACATAGTTATTTTAATCCCTATGCTTTTTTTAAAAAAAAGATTTATTTATATATATGTAAGAACTGGGGTGTAGGCCAGAGGTGGGGGCGGGGCGGGAGGATTCACCAGAGTCAGAGTGGGGAGCAGAACAGATGGACTGACTGAAATACACTGCTGAGGGAAGCAGCAGGTGAGACAGGAGAGGTCTGCTGCACCATGAGGGTTAGCTCCCCGGCCGGGTATCTAACTCGTGCTGCAGTGACTGCCAATAGCTTCATAGCGCTGAGACTTCGCACCTTGCGCCACCAGGGAGGCCCTAATTCCTTATGATTTTATTTATGTTATTAGTGACTATAAGTAAATGAAAACAAAATTTGCATTTCCACAAGTATATATGATGATCTTACCCTGCGTTTCCTGGTGAAGACTCATGTTGAACCACTCTTGCACATGCTTATGCTTGTGCTTGTACTTCAAATGATTATTTTCTAAAACATAAGTGTAAATAGAATTTAAGATTCCAAATTTCCTGTGGTTCTTGCTTTTAATAATTGTGGGTGATGTAAATTGTGATTACAATTTATTCCTCATTTTTACAAGTCTGTGAGGAATTCAAGGGGTTAAGGGAAAAGCAGAATAATGTGGAATACTTCTACTTGCATTAAGGTTTATAGGAAGCTAAGGGCATAGTTTATTTGCAGAGGAGACTTTTAGATTGGAAATCATTGCATAACTGAGATTATAGTCATACATTTAATCATTCACGAAATACATGGCAACAACCTAAATGCCCATTGGATGAGTGGATAAAAATTATGTGTTGTGTATAAACAATAGAATATTACTTAGCTATAAAAAAGATGAACTATTGCTATTTGGACCTTGGAGTGATTATGCTAATCAGAGTAAGTCATAAAGAGAAAGACAAATACTGACAACAGAGTGGTAACAACAGAGGTTACCAAAGAAGAAGTGGATGGGGGTGGAAGGAATGAGGAGAGGGAATCAGTGGGATAGTGATGGATGGAAACTGCACCTTTATTTATTTATTATTATTATTATTTTTAATATATATTTTTATTGTTATTTATATATTTTACATTTTGTATTCCTCTTGGGTAACCTATCACCAATTCACCCGTGATCCATCTCCGTGGTCCCTTGTGTCCTTTCTACTCCATTTTGTGCCCTTATCCTCCCCCTCCCTCCATCCCCCCAAGTGTCTCTCTCCTATTTGGTTTCCTTATAGTCCTGTTGTAAGTGAAATCATTCGATATTTTTCTCTTTCTTTCTGGCTTGTTTCGCTGAGTATGATCCCCTCTAATTCCGTCCATGTCACTGCAAATTGCATGTGTTTATCTTCTTTGAATGCTGAATAGTATTCCATTGTGTATATGTACCACATCTTCTTGATCCAAACATCTACTTAGGGACATCTGGGTTGTGTCCATACCTTTGCTATTGTGAACAGTGCAGCAATGAATACGGGTGCATATAGCCTTTTGGATTAGAGTTTTCATGTCCTTTGGGTAGATTCCCAAAAGTGGTATTGCTGGGTCGTATGGAAGCTCCACGTTTAGCAGTTTGAGGAATTGCCATACAGCTTTCCATAATGGTTGGACCAGTTCACATTCCCACCAGCAGTGTAGAAGAGTTCCTTTTTCTCCACATCCTTTCCAGCATTTGTTGTTGCCTATATTTTTAATGTGTGCCATCCTCACAGGTGTGAGGTGGTATCTCATAGTGGTTTTGATTTACATTTCCTTGATTGTAAGTGATGTTGAGCATTTTTTCATGTATCTGTTGGCCATTTGCTTTTCTTCTTTGGAGAAGTGCCTTTTGAGCTCTTCTGCCCATTTTTTGACTGGGTTATTGGCTTTGTTTTTGTTGAGTTGTGTGAGTTTCTTGTAAATTTTTGTTATCAGTCCTTTATCGGATGTATTGTGTGCAAAGATCTTTTCCCAGTTGGTAGGGTGTCTGTTTGTTTTGGTTAATGTCTCTTTTGCTCTACAGAGCTTTTTATTTTGATGTAATCCCACCTGTTTATCTTGTCCTTCACTTCCTTCACTTTGGGGGATGTGTTGTTAAAGATTTTGCTGAGATGCATGTCGTGTAGAGTTTTGCCTATATTTTCTTCTATAAATTTTATGGTTTCAGGTCTTACCTCCAGGTCTTTTATACATTTTGAGTTGGTTTTTGTGCAGGGTGTGAGGCAGTAGTCTAGCTTCATATTTTTGCATGTGGCTGTCCAGTTTTCTCAGCACCATTTATTGAATAGACTGTCCTTGTTCCACTGCATTTTCTTTGCTCCTTTGTCAAAGATTACTTGTTCATAGATATGCGGCTTTAATTCTGGGTATTCTATTCAGTTCCATTGTCCGTGTCTGTTTTTGTTCCAGTACCATGCTGTTTTAGTTATTACAGCTTTGTAGTATAGTTTGAAATCAGGGAGTGAAATTCCTGTTTTCTTTCTTTTTAGTAAAGAGGGCTTAGCTATGCAGGGTTTTTTTGTGGTTCCATATGAATTTCATCAGTATTTTATCTATTTCTTTGAAGAATGTCATTGAAATTTTTATTGGAATAGTGTTGAATCTGTAAATTGCTTTTGGTAGGATTGCCATTTTAATAATGTTAATCCTTCCAAGCCATGAGCAGGGGATGTCTTTCCATTTTCTTGTGTCTTCTTGTATTTCTTTCAACAGTGTTTTATACTTTTCTTTGTATAAGTCTTTTACGTATTTTGTTAGATTTATTCCCAAATATTTGATTTTTTTGGTTTCAGTTTTGAAGGGGATGGATTTCTTAATTTCTTCTTCTTCTGATTGGGTGTTTGCATATAGGAAGGCTACTATTTTTGTGCGTTGATTTTGTATCCTGCTACTTTACTGAACTGGTCTATAATTTTGAGTATTTTTTCTATGGAGTTTTTAGGGTTTTGTATATATATTATCATATCGTCTGCAAATAGAGACAGTTTAATTTCTTCTTTTCCTATTTGGATTCCTTGAATGTCTTTCTCTTCTCTTATGGCTCTGGCGAGGACTTCCAGTATTATATTGAAAAGCACTGGTGAGAGTGGACATCCTTGCCTTGTTCCTGATCTTAATGGAAAGGCCTTTAGCTTCTCACTGTTGAGGATAATGTTGGCTCTGGGTTTGTCGTATATGTTTTTTATTATGTTGAGGTATGTTCCTTCTATCCCAAGGATTTCAAGGGCTTTTATCATAAATGGATGTTGCACTTTGTCAAATGCTCTCTCATTGTCTATTGATATGATCATATGGTCTTTATTTTTCTTTATGTTGATGTGGTGGATTACATTGATTGATTTTCGGATGTTGAACCATCCTTGTGTCTCTGGGATAAATCCTACTTGGTCGTGGTCTATTATCTTTTGGATGCATTGTTGGATCCTATTGGCCAAGAATTTGTTAAATATTTTTGCTTCATGTTCATTAGAGAGATTGGTCTGTAGTTTTCTTTTTTTGTGTTATCTTTGTCTTGTTTTGGTATTAGAGTAATTTTTGCTTCATAGAATGTCTTTGGTAGTACTCCTTCCTTCTCGATTTTTTGAAAGAGTTTGTGTAATATAGGGACTATTTCGTTTTTGAATGTTTGGTAGAATTCGTTTGTGAAACCGTCTGGTCCTGGGCTTTTATTTTTGGGGAGGTTTTTAATTACTGTTTCAATTTCACTGCTTGTGATTGGTCTGTTTAGGTGTTCTATATCTTTATCTGGTTGTGGGTGATTGTATAGTTCTAGGAATTTGTCCATGTCCTCTAGGTTGTTGAACTTGTTTCCTTATAGCTGTTCATAGTAATCTCTGATTATCTTTTGATTTTTGCTGTGTCCATTGTGATTTCTCCTCTTTCATTTATGATCCTATTTATTTGTGTTTTCTCCCGTTTTTTTCTTTGTAAGCCTGGCTAATGGTTTGTCTATTTTGTTTATTTTTTCAAAGAACCAGCTTTTGGTTTCATTGATCTGGATTGTTTTTTTATTTCCATTTCATTTATTTCTGCTTTGATTTTTATTATTTCCTTTCTTAAGCTGGCTTTTGGTTTTTTTTTGTTGTTCATGGAAACTGGACCTTTTATAGTGGGAGTCATGTGCTATGTACTGATATATATGTGTATATATCTCCATACTCCTGATAGACAGGAGCATATGTAAACCAATGTATACATTAATAAAAAAAGATTGGTGCTGGGAATGAGGTCCACTAGGTCCACAGCTTAGGTGAAACCAACTGCAGCAAAGAGTTTTCCAGTAAATTCTGAGACCAAAAATGTTTTTTAATTTTTTTCACTCCAGAAAGTGCATTCAACTTCCTGGATATCTGAAGACACTTATTAATCTCCTTTACTATTTTGGGTAAAGCTGGATATGTGAGAAGAGGTGATCTTAGAAATTATTTTTATTATTTATTATATATTTAACCCCTTGTTTGGGGTCACATGTTTAAGATTTGCAGCCAATCTGTAGTGTTTCTTTGTGTTAACATGTTTCATGATGATTCCTGCTGTTTGACAATACACAGTAAGATAAATTGCATGTGGGACTATATCTTAACAAAATAAATTGCTTTTTTCTCTGAAGTATAATGTGTTCTCTGACAAATGAAGCCCATCAACACCCACCTATCTGAAGCTGAGAAAGAAGAGAGATAAGATTACCCCTGAACTCCTTTCCAGAAGGATCACAGAGGTGGACCTTCTGTGTGTGTGAAACTTAATGACCATACCTAATAGCTTCAGTATATCCCATCAATTGGTTTGCAGAGCAAAGCTGTTCTGTTGTCATTGATTTTCATTAGTTGTAGTTCACAAAGGACCATACTTGAACTATGGACTATTCATGCTCTTTTTCAAACTGGAGAAAAAGCAAGGCTGCAGGATTGTTGGAGATTTAAATAAGGCAAAAGATTTCATTTCCATCTTAGAGGAAAAGGAAGTGTGTTGTCCTGCATTGAGTTTCTAGGTACAGATTTGAAGGGGAGATACTTGTAGCTGACTTGCTGTATTGGCTTTTGCTTCCCAGACTGACTTTGCATCTATTTCAGAAAGATTTAGAGAACCATCTCTGTCTCTTATATTATACTAAGGGTGGTGTGAAAGGGAAGAGAGGTTTACAACCCTGTCTCTGCACTCGGAAAACTTCATCTCCAGTTCTAGACAGAAAAAAAATTAAAAATTAGGCAAAAGTATGTGCTAAACGCTAAAGTTATCTGGGTCTAGAAATTTTGTAGGATTTTCTTTGGTATTAGTGGTAGTAAAAGACCATAGAGTCCATCTAATTTGGAAGAAAAACTGACCTTGACAGTAGTGTTGCAAATGCTGTGTGATTTTAAAGAACTAGCTCTGCTCAGCCTGCAGAGCTATTTCAGAAGTGAACAAAGACTGCCTTCATTGAAGTCATTGTCATTTTACAATGATGTTCTGGTATGTTTTTAATGGAGCCCTCAGAACACCTTGGAACAACATGCTGAGACTACAAGTAATAGCTCTCGTTGCTTTTTTTAACTGCAAAAGGAGATATTTAAAGAAAAATTATGAAATACAGAAAAGGTGAAAAATCACATGAAAATTTCACTTTCTAGCAATAAAAATAAACTTTTTATCTTTCTACATTTTTATTCTGAACATCCATGTATAGTTATGACAAGGGAATCATTTATTGTTTATTTTGTTCCATTTCATTCTATTATCTTTCAAAAACAATAGTTTATCTCTATTTTGTATCTTTTTATTTTTTTTTCTTACTTACCTTTAATATTCTCCTTGGCACTTCCTTTAGCATTCAATGTGGTACACTTTTGCTTCTAATGAGTTTAAATTTCTGCAATGATATTAGTTTCCTCTTCCATTTTCTTCCTTATCATTTCATGCTCCCTTTCACACATTCTGCTGTCCCACATACTTGATCTTCTGTTTTAAATGATATCTCAATTCTCTTCAATCTCTTTGAAAGTTCAAAGCAGCTGGTTGCCTAAAATGTTCATCTTCCAGAGGAAGAATCATTTGCCTTTTGTTTATTGTTTCTTCCATTATTTGTCTCATAATTTTTGCTGGATTCCAAGTTGATTAAAAAAAAAGTTTTTCTTTTGCTTGCAGGTACATTTTTCTGGCCAGTGAAACTTTTGTTTGCTTGCATTTTATCCAGTTCAAGAAATTGTTTCTTGATTATACCCAATCTCTCTAGTCAGTAGCAAATTTGGCTGACATTTCTGTCCTGGCAACACTTGTACTCTTTATACTCTGTTGGAGTCAAGATTCAAGTGCATTCTGTATGTCTTCCCTTGTGTGCCATTTCCCTAGTCCCCAGGTGACAGATGAAGTAACTGAGGCACAGAGAAATCAGGTGGTAAATCTATCAGGGCAAGGACTTGATTATTATTTTCCTAATGGAGGTTATGCCACAAAACATACTGTGTCAGAAAATTCATAAGGACTTTGATCTAATTAAACTAGTCAGTAGTCCAAGACAGAGGACAGTTTTGTGTAGATAGCTCATTCTGGACCTAATACTCTCTATGTGAGCTGTCTCTGTGATTGGGTTTATCAATGTGGTGCTTTAGTGAAAGGATATGAGGTTAACAAATGTTTCACCCTGCCATAACATGAGTCACCATTCTTCTGGTTTGTAAAAGATTAGTTGTCACTTTCTTGCTTCTTATAACAGATATGGTGACATTTTTCTGGACCAGTCTAGACCTTTCTTAAATTTCTCAGCATTCCAAAAACACTTTCTACACCATTTTCTAGTTTCTATCTTAGTCAGTTTGGGTTGCTGTAACAACATGCCATAGACTTGACACCTTCTAAACAACTATTTTTTTTTCTCACTGTTCTGTCATCCATATTTGGTGTCTGATGTTGAGGACTTGCTTCATGGTTCATTGGTGACTGTCTTCTCTCTGTGTCCTCCTATGGTGGAAGGATCAAGAGGACTGTCTGAGTTTTAAAAAGGTGCTAATCCCATCCATGAGGGTACTACCCTTATGACCCTTTTACCTCCCAAAAGGCTTACTAAAACTTTCATCACCCTAGGAGTAGGATTTCAACTTATGAATTTTGGAGGGACACAAACATTCAGTCTGCAACACCTCCTATAACAAAGTTTTTGCTACCAGCTCTCTGTTTCCAAAACCGTTTTAGCATATTTCAGGTTATTATTAGATCAGCCTCATGTTCAGTATCAAATTTTGTATCGTTTATCTATTGTGATTATGTAGTGCTGTATAACAAGATGTCAGATGACAGATGATTAGTATTAGAAGAGTTAGCTTTAGTTGATTCATTCAACAGTCAGAATATATTGACTATCTCCTTCTCTTACTTATCATTCTAGATGCTGAGGTTGACCTTTAAACATAATGGTGAGAGTTTGGTGGGGAGACCAGGCGCTATCTAGGGGCCTTAGGCTGATAAGGCTCAGCTAACAGTTCCTAGGAAACACTCCACCACTATATGGAGATCATCAATCTTTTCATTGCAGAGTAACATGACCAGTATTGTTCACAGGGGACTTTCCCATAGATGCCTTATTCTTGTTATGACTGCTTCTCAGGATGCCCTCAAACTTAAGACAACATATCAAAAAGTGAGTAACTGAGGATATTATTATAGGACCAACTTTGTATTTTTTTAAATTTCTTTATTGTTATCTATATCTTTTATATTTTCTTTTCCCTTGGGTAACCTACCACCAATTCACCCGTGACCCATCAGTGTAGTCCCTTGTGCCCCTTTCTACCCCTTTTTGAGCCCTTATGTTCCCCCTCCCTCACTAAGTGTCTCTCTCTTGTTTGGTGCCCCTATATTCCTGTTATAAGTGAAACCATTTGATATTTTTCTCTCTTTCTGGCTTATTTCGCTGAGCTTGATCCCTTCTAGTTTCATCCATGTCGCTGCAAATTGCATGTGTTTATCATTTTTGAATGCTGAATAGTATTCCATTGTGTTTATGTACCACATCTTCTTGATCAAGTCATCTATTTTTGGACATCTGGGTTGTTTCCATACTTTAGCTATTGTAAATAGTACTGCAATAAACATATGGGTGCATGTTTTTTTTTTTTTTTTTTTTGATTACTGTTTTTGTGTCCTTTGGGTAGATTCCCAGGAGTGGTATTGTCGGGTTGTATGGAAGCTCCATTTTTAGCATTTTGAGGAATCGCCATGCAGCTTTCCATAGAGGTTGGATCAGTTTGCATTCCCACCGGCAGTGTAGAAGGGTTCCTATTTCTCCACATCCTCTCCAGCATTTGTTGTTGCCTGTATTTTTTATGTGTGCCATTCTCACTGGTGTGAGGTGGTATCTCATTGTGGTTTTGATTTGCATTTCCCTTATTATGAGTGGTGTTGAACATTTTTTCATGTACCGGTTGGCCATTTGCTTTTCTTCTTTGGAGAAGTGTCTTTTAAGCTCTTCTGCCCATTTTTTGACTGAATTGTTGACTTTGTTTTTATTGAGTTGTGTGAGCTCCTTGTAGATTTTTGTTATCAGTCCTTTATCAGTTGTATTGTGTGTGAGTATCTTCTCCCAATTGGTAGGGTCTCTGTTAGTTTTGGTTAATGTCTCTTTTGCCATACAGAAGCTTTTTATTTTGATGTAATCCCATCTGTTTATCTTGTCCTTCACTTCCTTCGCTTTGGAGGATGTGTCTTTAAAGATTTGGCTGAGATGTATGCCATGTAGAGTTTTGCCTATATTTTCTTCTATAAATTTTATAGTTTCAGGTCTTACCTCCAGGTTTTTTATCCATGTTTAGCTGGTTTTTGTGCATGGTGTGAGGTAGTAGTCTAGCTTCATTTTTTTTGCATGTAGCAGTTATAGGACCAACTTTGAATCCAAATTTTATAAAATTTTATAGTTTATAAAATTGGTTAATCACATAAAGTTCTCTGTCAGTAATATTTCACATATGACCTTTCTCCTGCTTGTGAAATTCCAGTTTGTTTCTGGCTAGAAATAATTGTGATGGGGAAATATTATCTGATGACATAAAGTCTAGATTCATTAACATTCATTAATGCAAGACTCTCCATAAAGTTTTCTCTGCTTATTTCTTTTCCAATCTATTCTAATTGGCTTCCCCGGTCTATCAAACTGTAGAAGCAACACAATATCTGATTTCTAGCCTGCATGCGTGTTTTCATTCTCAAATGCCTTTCTGGAATGATCTACCCTTCTTTTCCTCCTTCCACCTTGGTCTAGTTAACTTTCATGATCTTTTAAGATCTGGTGCAACCATCACCACCTTCAGGGAGTCTTTTTTCTCATCCCAGGGTGTTCTCCCTCATCCTCAAAGCTCTCACACAACCTTATCATATGGAGGAACTATTTTATATTTTTGTGCCTATCTTCTCCATTAGGATTCTGATATCTTGTGGAAAAACACTTTGTCTTGCTCAACCTTGAGTTCCCAGAGTCTAGCACAGTGCCTCACACACTTGATACATGTGGGTTGATCATTGAATGAAGGGGAAAGATGATGATTGAGTAATGAGAGTACAGTCATATATAGTGTAAATTTAAAGTTTTAAGGGAGAGACAAATAATCAAGCGTTACTTTATGTACTGGACTAAGGACTGGGTCAACCACCTCACACATACTCGAACTACCCAGAAGACAAAAGACAATTGTCTCTAGAGGTTTTGATTCTATTGCTTTCCAGTCATAGGTGCTACTGATTTGATTCTCTTCCAATTCTCCTACCATGCTTTTTCTTTGTCACTTAATTAAAAATGCTTAACACATAGCTATTAAATTGTTAATAAGCAGGAATATGTATATCATTAATTATAAAATACTTTATTCAGAGGATGGACTTGCTCTAAGATTTCAGTGGTAGCTGCACAATAATTAATGAATTTAATTTCCAGTGCTAAATACATCATAATTTGAAGCTGAATTTCTGTGCTAATTGCAATTAGGCACAGAAGAGAGCATATATTCTTGGACAGCCATCATCTGTTTATTTACTTTTGGTTTTCCTTTTGAGGAGCACATCTCCTAAAAGTGAATCTTCTAGGAGGTTGAGTTGGCAGCAACACTGGGCCCACTGGGTCTCAGAATGCCCTTGAGTATGCTTTTGTCATGCATGAGTGTGTTTGCCAAGGATTACAATGGCTGGTTCTGAGACAAAGGGGCATATGTAGTCAGAACTAGTTCTGAGAGCTTCCTCAGTCCTTGCTTCCCTTGTGACTTGGGCAAGCTACTTCCCACCTCTGAGTTTTACTTTCTTTACCTGATAAAATGAGGATCGATTATACTTAAGTCACCAATAAATGAGGTATGTTTAAAGATCTGGATGTTCAGTATACTTGGTGCTAATGTTATCATCTTATTGCAATAGTGTTGGAGGTCTCTATATCCAGTTGCAGGGTAAGCACTGAATACATTGAGATGCAGGCCACCTCTCCAACTCCCCCATGACCTGCAGTCTGCCTTGAATGCTTCAACTTTGAACTGTTATTCTTAAAGCAACTTGTCACTAAACTACCTTTTCGATCTATTACCTGCTGCTCCAGAGCTGTGAAATGTGAATAGCTGTCATCTGCGAAGGCTGAACCATTCATGGAGGGGATGTTTTTGGCCCCAGGGCTCTGGCCTTCAGTTAACTAGCCTCCCTGTGGCTCTCTGAAACTTTCATTTCCTATTAGGAGAGTCCATTTCAAGATCCCAGAATGTAGGCAAGCCATCTTTCATTATATACTTTCCCTATGCTACCTGGAATTGCACTCAATGCAGCAACTGGAAGAAGAGAGGAGACGTGGTTGGGGGTGGGAGCTCTGTGGTATTTGATTCCCTCAGCTGTGTGCTCCAGAACCAACTACTCAGCCATGTGCCTGTTAATTACACACCACATCCACCAGAGGAGCCTCAGTGCATCCTGAAGGGAGTTAGCAGGCAGCCTCTACCTTCCCAACTAATTGAAAGGCAGCTGAGAGGACGAGCTGTTCATGTTACCAACCATAAAAGGCTTCTGGGGTTTGTGTTTGCAGTTCTCACTGAGGGAGCCATTGTCTCAGTTCAGGACACTGTGCTTGGATTTAATTAATTCAATGTTTCTTCTCAAGTTGAAGGCAGGAGGGTTTTCAGGTCAGCTTGCATGTGAGGCCATTTTTGGTTTGTTGGGTAATAAGTTTTGTAAATAAGAAATAGATGGAGACCCCTTTAGCTGTAGATCATGGGAAAGGCTCAAGCTAAGGAAAATAGCATTGAACTGGATTCCTCAGTTGACTAAATTGTTTTGTTTTCAGTTTTAAGAGAAAAGGTCAGATGAGATTGTTACAGTATAACATAGTGGCTTTTCCCCAAAGAGGAACTTTAGACTACCACCTAGAATTAGTATATTCTCTCCATTTTCCTTTATAATAATCTCTTATGTTCTGAGTAAGATTGAATTGTTTTCCGCAGGTTGCTTGGAACTGCTTTTGAGGTAGACAGATTAGTCTTTGATGATTGAATTCTATGGAGCTAGTAATATACCTTCTTATCATTTCTTCCATGTTTAATGTCTCTTTAAATGAACATAAACCACTTTTTTCATTGTCTGACAAAAAGCTTAGAATACAAATCTTATGCAAAAAAGTAACCCTATTCTTGTACTCTTGCTGTGAGTGATCTTTAGGAAATATTGTCAGTTTTCTAGAGGTAGGGTGGATCGCCACCTAGAGGAAGACTGGAGGGTATTGAAGGGACAAGATAGGCCCAGTTCTTTGTAATTCATTCAGCTCCTTCTTTACAAGTCCAGGCATCTGTAGGCTTTTCATCTCTTTTGCCAGAATCAACCATATGATAGTGTGAGTCGATAAAACTTCAGAAACAGTAGTTTCAGAAAAAGTTCTTTTTTTGTATGTGTGGGGGATATACAGTATAGAGAGCTAAAGGTACAAATGATTTGGGAACAAAATCAAGTATCGGACACCTTGAATATCTTTAGAGAGTTAACTCAGACCAGTAATACATGAGGTAGGTACTATTAAATTCCATAACTGAGATTTAGAAAGGTTAAGTATTTTCCCCAATATCGCACGGTAGAGTAAAGAAACATGGGGTCATCTGAGTTTGCTAAAAGTGCCTGTTGAATCAATTCCATGATCCCCAAGCCCTCTGCAGTACATTAAAGGACACCACAGGTCACTTCTTCTTGAGTTTTTAAGATTTCAGGGGATTCTTGACTTTCCTCAAGACTGCTGGTATATATATGAGCAAATCTTACTTATATCAGTTAGTAAAATGAAGCCTGTCCCCATTTTGTTCCTGTTCAGTCTATGTTCCCAGCTTGGGCTCTGCTGCAATTCACTCTTGCTTTGAAGAATGGAATTCCTTGGGTGATCTTACTTGGTATTTAATAGTCCTACTCTTCCTGCTTTCATTCTCCAAAGCCACCTTCTTGACAGGCCATTTTGGGATTTTGTCCATTCTAGATCCTGCTTTTGACACTAGGGAAGGTTTAACTACTCCCTGTTTATATTCCTGTAGTTCAGGAAGTTTCCCTTCTGTTTCTATACTGATCTCTTGCTTTACTCCCTTCTTCCTTACAACTGTGCTAGCCCTGCCAAACAGGGCTTAGAAACTGCTCAAAGCAGCACATTACAAGGAAAATACATTTCCAAGAACATTGGACAGAATAAAATTTTTAATTAATTTGCAATCTATTTCATAACAAAAGGCTTTTTTTTATTCACTGCATAGTCCATTATTGGAATTTGCCTTTAACATGTCAAAAATACTGGCCCAGAGAAAGAAACAAAAGGACTACATTCTTCAGATGATTATGTGGTGTGTTTGATGTTGGAAGTTTGGGTGTTCACTGTGTGGAGTGGAAGAGTTGAGCTAAGTTTGGGTGTTGTTAAATATCACAAGCCAGTGTTAGCTTCTTGGAGAAGATGAGGAATATCTCACTAATGGTACCAGACACTTGAGGCCCTGCTGAGCAGGTCATGAAATATTTACCATCTCCTTTTAGGTGAGAAGGAAGAGCTCTCATTAAAATTTCATATTTACATTTCCATCCATCAGCCTGCTTTCCAGTTTGTACCATGTTCTCAAATTGTTCAAAGAATTCATGCCTTCAGGGAATGAATTGTGAGAGAGCCTTTACATTATGTCTGCTGAATTTTCCTACACCATGATGGTTAGGAAAAACTTGAATTTTTTTTTTTTTGGTTGGAGAAGGTAGTTCATTTCTGCTTACATAAGGAGCCCAAATCTTGCAGAGCCCCATACATGTGGTGGCTACTTACATAACTACATTACAGAGAGTAGCCCTTTCCTCCCCGACTCAGGGTTTAACCTACAAGGATAAATGGTGAGGGCTAAGTTCATCTATCTTAATCCTGGCATATACTGTACTTTGCTAAATATTTTTTTGAGGTAGCTGACATATTTTTATGTGGGAACCATACTTCATATATGAGCAGACTATCTAAGTCCCCCCTCTCCCACTCAAACAAACAGCTTTCTTGATTGCACACGTTCATCGTGATGTGCAATTTGTGGTGCATTGACTTGTAGTTTACACCTCCTATAATCATTTTCACAGTTTAGCACTTAATTATTCTACTTGTTTCAGGGATGCCTGACTCATATTCTTCATTAGCTTAGAATTTTTTGCATTTGCTAAACATTTATTCAACAAATATTGGCTAATGTGCCTCCCAGGTTTTAGGCACAATGCTGGGTACTAGGGATACAAAAATATTCACACAATGCTTGTCCTTAAGGTTTCCTTTAAATAGCTAAATAAATAAATAGAATGGTGTGTGTGTGTGTGTGTGTGTGTGTGTGCACTCATGTGCTGAATTGCATAAATGCACTTGTCCTCAGAGGAGGAAGGAGAATAAACAGAAGTCATGCTCAGTCATGGTCCCATTTACATGCCTTCTAGGAGAGCTGGTAAAGATGCTGGAAGGGACTAAGGAAAGAAGGTTACTGTTCATGTAGAGATATAAAACAAAAGCGGTGAACTGGAGGCACAGAGAGAGACAGTGACAGAGAAACTGAGAAATAGAAAGAGAGAAGTGGAAAGGGAGCTGAGAGTGAGAAAATATACTTTCATTTCCTACCTCTAAGGAGCTCACAGTCTAAGAGTGCAAAAAAAAAAAAAAAAAACAAACCCAAAACAACAAACCACTATTGGAGCAGATAAAAGACAAATAGCATAGCAATGAGAGTGCAGTTGTAAAGTTGAGGTGGAGGACAGAGAAAATCTGACTCCTCATCAATTTGTGACTCATGGTAGGACTCAATAACTGGTGATCTGGGGTGTGAATGCTGCTCTGGGAGCCAGAGGTGCTGGCTGAGGTGGGGTCTGACTCTTCTTCCCAGAACCCTCTGCTCCAGAAACCTGTGGCAGTACATGATTCTGGGGTAGCCTGAATATGAGGACCTAAGAGCAGGAAACCTGCACTTGTCTTACCTTTAACATTGCAGGGCCTTCTTTAAAATTCCTGGGGTTTTATTTTGCATACCTTTTATTTTTATTTTTGAAAATGGTTTATAATCTTTTCTCCAAGTACTATTTTTTTTTTAAAAGATTTTCATTTATTTATGCATACAAGCTGGGGTATAGGCCAGAGGTGAGGGGAGGCGATAGGGTTCACCACAGACAGAGTGGGGAGCAGCACATGCAGATCCACAGCAATTCACTGCTGAGGGGAGCAGTGGGTGAGGCAGGAGAGGTCTGCCGCACCATGTGGCAATCTTCCTGGCCAGGCATCGAGCTCGGGTCGCCACTGCCCACAGTTCCATAGTGCAGCGCTTAACCGCTGTGCCACCAGTACTATTTTTTAAACTTCATTTGGTTTTTTAGTTTTTAAGTCTTAGAATATCATTAGCAGAAAGAAACTGCTACTACATGTCCTGGTTACCACACTTATTCAGGGAATGTTAATCTTCGTGTGTGGAAATCAGAAGTTGGTTTAATTCTTCCTCTTCAGTGCCTACGGAATCTATCTGTAGTTTTTTTTTTTTTTATTATCCTCAATAAAATTAAGTGAGGGGGTTTTATTTTTTTAATTATTTTTATTTTCATATATATATATTTTTTATTGTTATTTATGTCTTTTACATTTTGTATTCCCCTTGGGTAGCCCACCACCAATTCACCCATGATCCATCTCCATGGTCCCTTGCGTTCTTTTCTACTCCATTTTGTACCCTTTTCCTCCCCTTCCCCCAAACTCACTCACCCCCCCGCCCCCCAATGAGTGTCTCGCTCCTATTTGGTTTCCTTATACTCCTGTTATAAGTGAAACCATTCGATATTTTTCTCTTTCTTTCTGGCTTATTTCACTGAGTATGATCCCCTCTAATTCCATCCATGTCGCTGCAAATTGCATGTGTTTATCTTCTTTCCATGCTGAATAGTATTCCATTGTGTATATGTACCACATCTTCTTGATCCAATCATCTATTTTTGGACATCTGGGTT
>PVIJ01011724.1:0-53373 GCA_004024925.1 Scalopus aquaticus
CATTTATGATAAAAGCCCTTGAAATCCTTGGGATAGAAGGAACATACCTCAACATAATAAAAGCCATATACGACAAACCCACAGCCAATATTATCCTCAATGGTGAGAAGCTGAAGTCCTTTCCCCTAAGATCAGGAACAAGGCAAGGATTTCCACTCTCACCATTGCTTTTCAATATAATACTGGAAGTCCTAGCCAGAGCAGTTAGACAAGAGAAAGACATTCAATGGATTCAAATAGGAAAAGAAGAAATTAAACTGTCTATTTGCAGACGATATGATAATATATATACAAAACCCTAAAAACTCCATTGAAAAACTACTCAAACTCATAGACCAGTTCAGTAAAGTAGCAGGATACAAAATCAATGCACAAAAATCAGTAGCATTCCTATATGCAAACACCCAGTCTGAAGAAGAAAAATTAAGAGATCCATCCCCTTCAAAATCAAAATCAAAAATATCAAATATCTGAGAATAAATCTAACAAAAGACAGAAGACTTACACAAAGAAAACTATAAAACATCATTGAAAAAAATAGAATAAGACACAAGAAAATGGAAAGGCACCCCTTGCTCATGGATTGGAAGGATTAACATTATCAAAATGGCAATCCTACCAAAAGCAATTTACAGATTCAACGCTATTCCAATAAAATCTCAATGACATTCTTCAAAGAAATAGCTCGACTACTGATGAAATTCATATGGAACCACAAAAAACCTCGCATAGCTAAAGCCTTTCTGACTAAAAAGAAAGAAAATGGAGGAATTTCACGCCCTGATTTCAAACTATATTACAAAGCCATAATAATTAAAACAGCATGATATTGGAACAAAAACACACAGAAAGACCAATGGTACCAAATAGAATACCCAGAATTAAAGCCACATATCTATGAATAGCTAATCTTTGACAAAGGAGCAAAGAAAATGCAGTGGAACAAGGACAGTCTATTCAATAAATGGTGCTGGGAAAACTGGACAGCCACATGCAAAAAAATGAAGCTAGACTACTACCTCACATCCTGCACAAAAGCCAACTGAAAATGGATAAAAGACCTGGACGTAAGACCGGAAACCATAAAATTTATAGAAGAAAATATAGGCAAAACTCTACAGGACATACATCTCAGCAAAATCTTTAAAGGCACATCCCCCAAAGCGAAGGAAGTGGAGGACAAGACAAACAGATGGGATTACATCAAAATAAAAAGCGTCTGTACAGCAAAAGAGACACTAACCAAAACTAACAGACACCCTACCAACTGGGAAAAGATCTTTGCACACAATACAACTGATAAAGGTCTGATAACAAAAATTTACAAGGAACTCACACAACTCAACAAAAACAAAGCCAATAACCCAGTCAAAAAATGGGCAGAAGAGCTCAAAAGGCACTTCTCCAAAGAAGAAAAGCAAATGGCCAACGGGTACATGAAAAAATGTTCAGCATCACTTAATAATCAAGGAAATGCAAATCAAAACCACAATGAGATACCACCTCACACCTGTGAGGATGGCACACATTAAAAATACAGGCAACAACAAATGCTGGAAAGGACGTGGAGAAAAAGGAACTCTTCTACACTGCTGGTGGGAATGTGAACTGGTCCAACCACTATGAAAAGCTGTATGGCGGTTCCTCAAACTGCTAAAAATGGAACTTCCATATGACCCAGCAGTACCACTTTTGGGAATCTACCCAAAGGACACAAAAACACTAATTCAAAAAGATACATGCACCCATATGTTCATTGCGGCACTGTTCACAATAGCAAAGGTATGGAAGCATCCCAGATATACAAAAATAGATGATTGGATCAAGAAGATGTGGTACATACTATTCAACATTCAAAGAAGATAAACACATGCAATTTGCAGCAACATGGATGGAATTGGAGGGGATCATACTCAGTGAAATAAGTCAGAAAGAAAGAGAAAAATATCGAATGGTTTCACTTATAACAGGACTATAAGGACACCAAATAGGAGAGAGACCCTCACTGAGTGGGGGGGGGGAAGGGAGGGTAAGGGCACAAAATGGAGTAGAAAAGAGCACAAGGGACCATGGAGATGGATCAGGGGTGAATTGGTGGTGGGTTACCCAAGGGGAATACAAAATGTAAAATAGATAAATAACACAAAAAAAAAGGAAATACCACACGACCCATTAATTGTACTCTTGGGCGTATATCCAAAGCATATGAAACTAATAATACAAAAATCCATATGTTCCACAATGTTCATTGCCACATTATTTACAATAGGTAGGACATGGAAGCAGCCTAAATGTCCATTGACTGACAATTAAGAAGATATGGTATATCCACACTATGGAATACTATGTAGCTGTAAGAAAGGATAAAATACAGCCATTTTGAACAAAATAGAGCAAAGTATATGCAGTAAAGAATTATATGCAGTAAATATAGCAGATATTTATATATTAGATATTTATATAGAAGAGCATTCATGTAAAACACAGAAACACTGAGGGCTCTATGGTTTAGCAGAAAGAGGAGAGAAAGGGACAAGGGGATAAAAGGCATGGTGGGGGTGGAGGGAGAAGGAATCTTGACAAGGCTGGAGTAGTTTGGGAGAGGGTGATAATGGCAGAGGTGCTTATATAACTCCAGGTCTTAAAGAACAAAGTACTTGGCGTTGCAAAAATAAATACCTTCATGTATCTGACAACTTGGCCTCACCCTCAGTCAAATAAGCATATAAAATATACCACTTGGCTCTCCTGACCCTTTCTTAACTAACTCCTTAATTTTACACTCCCTGATATTTACCATTAGCATTCCCCTCTCCAGCATTCTCCACCCCACCCCTAATGAAAAGCAGCATAGAGAACTAAGATATCGAGAGTTTATGTGAGAAAAAGATTTTGGTTTCCACTTCCAAGGAACTTTTTTTTCCTACAGGGCTGATCTCTGGTAATGCAATGAAAGTCTTTGTTCACTGATTCAAAGAACAATATGATTTTGAGAACAAATGGGAGTACTTGGGGGGCTTGGCAGGAAGTTTGCTTTCCCTCAAACCAGGCTACCTGAGCAAGTGCCAGAGTAGGCAAGGATGGATAGAAGGAGAGTTTGGCCAGAGCTTCAGTTTGGGATGATGAAAAAGTCCCAGAGATGGATGGTGGTGATGGCCGCACAATGTTGTGCATATACCTGGTGTCATTGAATTGTATGTTTACCAATGGTTAAAATGGTAAAAAAAAAAAAAAAAAAAAAGAAACAGTGATTCTTTTGGCAGAACATTTGGTGACATGGGGGTAGCTAGCAGAAGGAACAATGACAAGCGTTAAAGGGGATTGCTTCCTCTTGTGCAGCGCTAGAGCGAGTACAAAATGGTACAACTCCAGTGGGAAGCAAATGGCAGCATCGATCAGGATGTTGATCATCATATCCTTAGTGATCCTGTAGTGTCCTGTTGTGATCCCACTATAGGGAAATCATTTTAGGAGCATGTGGCTCTTGTGCAAAATCACAAGGGATGAGGGTCTTCACTGCAGTGTCAGGAAGAACAGAGGATTGACTGGCATCAGAAACAGCCCAAGTGTTTCAAAGGGGGCTGGCTAAAGAAACTGATAGAGTCACACCCTGGAATCTAACTTAGGCCGTGTGTGTGTGTGTGTGTGTGTGTGTGTGTGTGTGTGTGTGTGTGTGAGAAAGAGTGAGATAGAGATAGATAGATAAATATATATTTCTATATACTAATGTGGAAAGTTATCCAGTTAGATCTGTCCATAGTAAAGATTTATTTTAAGATAAAAAAACATCAAAGAAGAGAATAGTACTGGGCCTCCCTGGTGGCACAAGGGGTTAAGTCCTAGCACTATGAAGCTATAGGTAGCCACTTTAAGTGCCAGTTTGATCACTGGCCAGGGAGCTTCCCACATGGTGCGGCAGACCTCACCTGTCTCATCCGCTGCTCCCTTCAGCAGTATTTTTCAATTGATCTGCCTGTTCTGCTCCCCACTCTGTCTCTGGTGAACTCTCTCACACACCCTCCCCCGCCACGCCTCCCCCTCCCCACCTCTGGCCTACATCCTAGCTCTTATATGCATAAATAAATAAAACAAATAAAACAAATCTTTTTTTTTAAATAAGAGAATAGTATGTAGTATTATACATTCACATAGGGAGAAAAGCCTAAATTTGTGAGTATTGTAGATGCATTAAAAAAAAAAAAAACAACAACAACACTGCAGGATACACATGAAACTGAGGAAAGTGATTGCCTGCAGGGGCAGCAGGGAGGCAGGAAGTAGGTGAACCAAAACACGTGGAACCTAGCCAGACTCACATTGCATATTTGTAGATGGTTTTGATTTTTTAACCCTATGAATAAATTACCTAATTAGACTTTCTTAAAAATAAATGGCTAAGAAACCCTTTGTAAACTCTCAAACACTGTATGATATAAGTAGCTCATGAGAAGACAAAATAAGAGTGATATTCTAATAGTTACTGTATTTCAGATGCTGCGCTAAATACCTCCTCTCTAGGATGTTCTCTGATATCTACATAACCTTATGGGCACAATGATCATTTCTATAGATGGAGAAACTGGCAATCACAGCAGTTAATTAGGCTCCCAAGGACTCACTTGCAGAAGGCAAAGAGCTGAGATTTGAACCCAGACCCACCAGCTGCCACACTTGACTGTGCCCTTGACATGCTTCCCTTCATGCCATTGCCCTACAGCAGATCTGCTGACATGGGGAGTTTCCTCTAGTTTCTAGACTGCCAGAGCGTCCCCTGGCATTGACATGGCTATTTTCCAAGGAAAGCCCCGCTCTTTACTAGTTTTCTCCTTTGTGCAATTCTTGGAAAAAACAGGCTGACACCACTAGCCTGCCTCAGGCTGTGTGGTCACTGTCTTTAGGAGGTATTTTCAGTGGCAAGTTTCCCATGATATCCGGACAAATGACACGGTTATGTCTGACACTTGCTTGTGGTTCCTCGGAGCCTTCTTGAAATATCCATTTAGGACCTTACTGGCTCTGCCATCTTGGATGGGGCCCAAAAGAAGGATTTTATGGAACGCATCTTCAAAGTGGTGAACAATTGGAATAACTTGGCCATGAAATCGTTGTGCACACGTATGCAGAACTAAGCCTTTTCCTGTGTTCAAACAACCTCAGAGCCACGCACTTAAACCTGCAAATAGGGCCAGGTAATTACACGGTCCCAGAGGAGGCTGAGCAGTCAAATGAAAAATTTGGTTGTAAAAATATTAGATCGCAGGATACTTAAAAATAGGGTTCAGAATTAGAGCACAGGCTCCACACTCTTTTGCTTTCAGGGAAGGGATCCCAACTTGAGGAGCTAAAGTGCTGCTATTCAGTAGACTGCAACCCCAGGCTGCGTTTTCCGGGGCACAGGTCTGCTGCTGGCAGGCCCACAGCAAGGAGACGGCTTTTCAAAGATTTCTGTTGGGAAAATTTGTGGCCTACTAGTGCTCAGTGTGATTCCATAAAAGGAGCCCAAACCTCCCTTTCCCAGCACTAGGCCTGACGATGTGTCTTTCCCACAAGTTTCTACATTTTGTAAGTTAATGGTGCTTTGTGTTCAGAGAGCAAAGAAAGTGCTTCCCTGGAGGGAGTCTTGGGCTGGAACATAGAAACTGAAGATGGGCTTGGATAAAAGGCCTTACTGATTTCTGTTTTTCTTTTTTTATTTTAGCTGATTTCCCATAGCCAAACTGGCATGTTTGAGTGTACTAATAGGGTAAGAAAAAGAAAAAGTAGTGTTTTTTGTTTTTTGTCATACTAGCAACCAAGTATCCTAGAATATCTTCACCCTCCGGCCATCTCTTCCACCCAGGATCCAAGTATGAGGTTATAGTTCATTTCCCTGCCTAACTCAAGTCCCCACTGAAGATTTCTGGATCTCTTTCAATTATGGATGTGTTGAAAACCAGGGATGCTTTCTCAAAGGTGTCAAGGGCATGCATGAAATGATGGGGAGAGAGAGGACTCTGATAAGCAAACCCTGCGATTAGACACTTTCTGCTTCTCAGAGTGGGCTTCCATCAGCAGCTTTGGGAACAGTGGCTTCTGCGCAGGCTTGGACGCTGCCGTGGCACAGTTGGTGCCGGGGCTCCCAGCAGCCTCTGCACTGGGTAGCTTCTCTTTCCTCTGGCACCCTCTGTGAACACTTCAAGCGCGACGCTGTCTTGTGATTTTGTGGACTCCAGATCATATAGTGTTCCCAGGCTGCTTCCTGGAAGCATTTTAAAGGAACTTTTTCCCATATTCCTATAGTTGGGAAGTTTGCAAAAACACCGTTACAGCTTAGTGCTGCTTAGTCCCCAGGAAATGTGGATAATTGCAGAAAGAGCAATCAGTCCTCAGTACTTGTATCTGATCTCAGGTGGTCCTGGGTACCAGTTCCAAATTCTCCTTCCTAGGTCCCATCATGGGCTAACCAGGCCCACCAAACCCCATGAGTAACCCAGGTTCCCTGCTTCCCCGTGGGACAGGCTTGGAAGTCCTCTCCAACATGACCCCTAGGATAGTTTTAGTTCCTAGGGGTCATATACCATAGAGCTCTGTTCAGCAGAGTTGAGGTGTGAGTGTAAAGTGTTAAGCTGCCCCCAAGAATGTATGCTTTCACTGGAGAGAAGAAGGCCTCACCCACCCTTTTCTTGTGCTGAACCATGCAGGTCTTGTATCACTGCTGTAGAAAGGTGGCTGCTCTGTGGATACTGGAATGATGGTTTCCCGCACAGGAGAGCACTTCCCCATTCATTCTCTGTTGCAGGCTTTCTCAGTACTATTGGCAAGTCTTTGTTGTCAGCGGCTCTTCGGTGCTTGCAAATTCATTTAGCCGCCTCCCTGGGTTCTACCTACTAGATGCCAGTAGTAGCAAACTCCACCCTTGGCTATGACAACCAAAAATGTCTCCAGACGTTGCCAAATATTCCTGTTTGTGGGACAGGTTGTGTGTGTGTGTGTGTGTGTGTGTGTGTGTGTGTGTGTGTGTGACAAAATTACGCTGGTTGAGAACCATTGCAATTGAGATTCCAACTTGCTTGGAATTCCCTGCATGAGTTACCTTGCTTGTGTTTAGGTCTTTGCTCCTGTACCCACCAAAAGGGATGTGTCCCTCCACCCCCAGTTCTTTGCTGGCAGATGCCAGATTCTCTTTCTACTGAAATTTCCTCCCAGGAAACCTCTTAATTCCCCCTCCTGCCAGTGTTCCCATAGGCCCTCTGCATGACTGCCAGAGGCTGACTGTGGTGGAGTTAAAACATTGCTTCTGCATCTCCCTTGAACAATGATGAATCCAGGACCAGGTCTTATTCTAATTTGTATCCCCTGTGGCCAGTGGCATGTACCAGGTACAGACCAGGCACTCAGCTGAGTGGCATCCATGTAACCAACTGCAGGCAATGGGGTGCATCCTCTCTTGAGGGTTGTTATGTCCAGGCCATACATGAATCTACTCCAATCTTTTCAAGTCAATTAAATAGCCTGTCAGTACTATCTCTTGGGGGTAATAAATTCTCTTCCACTCTTGCTGAGGTGGTTCTTAACACCCAGGGATTCATGAAAGTTTTGTGTATCTGTGCAAATGGGCATTGATTTTTTCCTCTCGGGGGTGGGAACCTATAGCTTTCATCAATTTTCCAAATAGGTCTATGAGTTAAAAACTGTTAAAAATAATTTCTTTAGCTGAATAACATAGAGCCAGCAATCTAAACACTAGTGGCTCAGCTGAGTGATATAAGGGAGACAGGGAGTTGCTAGACCCAGACTAGCTATGAAATAATGAACGTGCGTGTCAGAGCTGAACTGCACAGTAAAAGATCACCAGTGCACGGGAATTCTACAGGAGGCCCAGGGACGACGCCAAGTTCATTGGTGCGGGCGGAGGCTCTCGGGAGGCCCGTGTGCTGGAGGGCTGTTGACGCTCAGCTTTCCTGTTCCAGGCTTAGTCACTATGAAGAAAAGCAGTGGATTGTCACTATATTCTGCAGTGTCTTTAAAGTCATTAATTAGCTTATACTGGAGAACCTGCTTTATATGCGGTTCTGTTTAGAGAAAAAGTCTATTGTTTAGAGAAAAAATGAGTGTAGTTTTTCAGAGGAAAAAGCCCTGGCTGTGCATCAGCTCTGCCACAGAGGAGCTTGGGGCTTTGGATACTCGGTCCTGAGTGTCTGAACCTTATTTATAAACAATTTGTAAGATTTCTCCTTTTGTAGAATTGACCATTTTGATATTCCTCTTCTTTGGAGAAGTGTTCCTTCCCTACACTGATCGTAAGGTTGGCTGGGGGTTCGAGGGTAATACCCCATGCCCCAGGCCAGGGAGGCACTTAACCACAGCTTGTGTGGTCACAGTGGCCTAGTCTCAGCTGACCAGTGGGCTGTGGAATGGGCTGGGATTCAGATATGGCCATCAGTGTCCTTCCACTGGGTTTTCCTAATGCAAGTTTCATCTCCCTTCTTGCTTTTAGCTTAGGCTGATTCAAACTGGGCTCTGTTTTTGAAACCCAAATTGTACTAACAAAATACCTACACTGTGAGATTTATGGAGCACTAGAAATAATGCATATAGAATAGTTAGTTTGGTGCTTGGTACCTAGATGCTCAAAAATAAACATTAAAGAAAATAGCAGAACATAATGTTACAATTAAGAAGAATCTCTATGTACCCCACATTTGAATCTGGGCTATTGAAATTTTGGGGGGTACACCTTTCCTTTTTGTTTTTGCTCATGCAGTTCGTTCTGCTTACGATGGCTCCCCCTTTATGACACTTAGGACAGTTCTACTTAAAGTGGGTTTTCTCTGATAGTCAAGCAGCTGAACTACTACCTGGTTGGAATTTGGTATATCTTTCCCCAGCTCTTTACTTTCAGTTTCTCTGGGTCTTTAAATTATATATGAGTTTTTGAAAAATGGCACATTCTTAAACAGTTTATGTCCAATCAGATAATTTTTTAAAATATTATCTCTCCCCATTTTCTGTGATTTTTTTTTCTAGATTCTCATTAGCTCTAGTCAATGACAGATCTCATTTGATCCTCTGCACCTTATGTCAATGCTCTGATTTCTATCGTTTTCTCTTTACATACCACATTCTGGGTATTTTTCTCAGGTCTATTTCAATTTGCCTAATTCTTACAGTCCAACCAAATCTAATGTCTACTTATCCAATTCACTGAATATTAATATTTCAGTGGCCATTTAAAAAATTTCCATAAGTTCTGTTTGGTTCTTTTCCAAATCTGCTTGGTTTTCATCCTATTGTGTTTTTTTCCCATTTTTAAATTTTATATACTTTTAATAATTTTAAAGTTATGAATTTTATGGTATCTGTCATATTATTGATTTACCTGGAGTTCTTGGCTGCCTTACCTGTTTTTCCTTCTATCTATTGCCATTTGCTTATGATGTGATCATGATTCTTTTTTTTGGTGGGTTTTGAAAATTTGGATTGTGAGTAGATAGTCAATGAGAACTTATCTTTGGGAATTTTTCCCATTCTGAATTGAGGATGTGTGTTTTCCCTTTCTCTTTTTAATTCTAAAAATGAATATGCTCTCACAGGCATATTGAGTGCCCAACAAACACTTGTGTTTGCTGGTCATAGGGAATCATACAAAAAGCAAAGTAAAGCCTTACTCCCTTTTTGGAAGGGAACTTCATTTCTGTTCTTTGTTCTCCGCAAGCTTTTTGGCTAATGTCTCTGAGATTTTCATTGTTGATGTGCATTCTTGGGGACAAGAGAATGTTGCTGACCTTAGGAGAAGAGAAATGAGCAAAGGTTCTGGGAAGGTGGAAAAGAGAATGAGGTTATCCTCCAGTCATAGGTCGAGAGTCAACACTGAACAGCAAGCAAAGATGTGTAAACATTAAACCACCACTCCTGGGTTGAGATGGGGAAACAAAGACAAGAATAATATGGCAATGGGCTAAAGGGGGAGGGTGGTATCTCACTGTATACTTCAAGGGATAGAGGCTCCAAGAAAGTGGGGGTTGGTTTATATAACCACTTATCTACTTTGATTAATAGCAAAGGACAGTGAAAGGCCAACACTTGTCACCTTCCATGTGCCAGCCATGTGCTAAGAGCTTTATTTGGATTTCCTCATCTGAGCCTCCTAACAGCTCACTGGGGAGGCACTTTTGTTCCTCCCAACTATACAGATGAGGAAATCGAAATTCGAGAAGCTCAGAAACTTAACCTACACTCACAGCCAGAGAGAGGAGCGGAGCTGAAATCCGAAGCTGGCTCTGTGCAACTCTGAGCAGGGACATGTCGCCACTTCAGGGCCGAACTAGCACTTGCCCCAGTTATGATGTGAAATCCTTTAATTCATGTGATAGCTCCTCTTGGGCCTCTCCTGTAGAGGGTGGTGGTGGTGCCATGGATGGAATGACCCTGTTTATCAAAAATGTCGATAGCACAAAGCATGCTGAGCGTGGCAGGTGCCTAAGGAATGGCTTACCATTATTTCTCTAACAAATACATACTGTTTTTTTCCTTGGTAGAATGGAGGATTGAGCCTGGAGCTGTAGGAGGGGACATACTGTCTTTCCCTGCTCCTCCCTTGGCTTTGAGTACTGCACAGTCAGCCCAAGAGATCAGGAACACGGTCACTTTCCCTGGCAAGAGGCTGCGCTGGGTGGGGTTCTCGTGGTATGTCATACTGAGGGCTGATAATGGTGATGAGGACTCACTGGTCGGGTGGCAATTTCGAGATATTGATCCTGCTGAGTACTATTATTATCAATCCTTATCTTGATGCTGAGAACAGAATACATAATGAGGCGATTCCTCCCTTGTCCCACCTCCTGCGCACACAGCTCAGGCCCACCCTCCAGCCAGTGCCAACCTGAGACTTTATAGGGCTGGATCGTCCACGCTGCGGGGTCTCCTGTGTCTGAGCCCTCTAGGCTGTCATCCCATCTGTCTGTCCTCCTTGGGAAGGAGACAGCCCAGAGTGACAGCGCTGCGCACGAGCAGGCTGGAGGTCAGGTCAGGGGCTCTCCTGACAGGACTTTGCCACCAGGACCCTGCTTTTCCTTTTCCTTTATAGGGGAGAGGTCTTGTTTCTCACTGCTGAAGCTTTGGAATTCCCTTGTTTTACAGCTGTCATCTGTCAGCTTTGCCAGGGAAATGGGGCACCAGGCAAGGTCACCAACTTGGGCAGCTGTGTCTGTCTTTTGTCTTGGGTCTCCTTACTTCTCTTCCATACATTCTAGTCTTCTCCGTCTCTCCCTGTCTCCTTCGACTTCTCCTTTCACTTCTCCCTTCCTCCTCTATCTCAGTGCCTCCCCCACACTGACACTTTTGTTTCTGTGAACTTTTCCATAGCTCCACCCAGCCCCCAAGGCCTTCCTTCTTTCCAAAGGCCCACACAGCATGACCCACCACCTGCTTTTCTCCTGCACCCCCAGCAGGCCTTGAAAGGTCCCAGCTTGCCAGCAGCCTCAGGACCCACCCCACAGGGCTTCTTCAAAGCTCTGTCTTGGCGGCAGGCTGTGCCTGGACTCTAGTGAGAGATGAAGGAGCTGGGCTGCCAGATGCACCAGCTGAGTTTAAAGTCCACCCCTCCCCACCCTCCACCCCTCAGCATTTCCTGGGCTAAATGGTAAGCCCGGCCCCCACAGGGGGTGCTGAGGCCCAGATGCTGTGGGGACAAACTCCCTGGGTGCTGGCCCCCAGCCTGGGGTACTTCTGAAGTTCTCTGTGCTGACCTGCAGTGGGAGTTCCCCTGGCAGTGGGTTCCCCATGGGGTAAAAGGCCCTAAGGGACTTGAGGTGCAGATTAACATTTTAAAGAAAGGTCAGCAAGAAAGGCGTTCTGAGACCTGCTGGGAGCAGAAGGGATGATGGTAGGAAAGTTCTCCACCCTCAACAGGCCCCCAACAGGCCCTTCTGCTGACCAGGTGGCATCTGAGAGGGCAAGGGCAAGGAAGATAGGAGAGCTGGCTCTAACTACTCAGCCACCGGTGAGCAAAGAGCTTGAACACATTAACTATAGCTCTCCGAGCCTCACTTTCCTCCCCTCTTAGAAGAAAAAGTCAGGTAATGATCTCTGTGGGCCTTGAGTCCTGTGTCAGGAAGTTCAGGGCTGGGGTCTAGGGGCTGGGCCACCACTGAGGGTGCTGCCGCCCACTGACCTCAGAACGAACACTGGCTCTCTGTGTGTGGGAAGTCACAGAACCCCCGTTTCCATGTACCCTCACATATGTGAGGGTAATACTTACTTGATGGGTTCCTGTAAGAATTCAACTAAGTCTGAAAGCAGAGTTTCCCTATGGATGAGTTGCGCGGCCCCAGGAGCCCTGGGTTGGGGGCTGGATGGGAGGAGGGGGGTGATTTTAACTCCTTTTTTGCTGCTGGTGTTCAGTGTGAAAGCACACCCTGTTCAGTTCTCTTTCGAACAGATTGCCAGGGAGACTTCCGTGTGCCTGCCATGTGGCTATTTCACTCACCAAACTCTCCACTTAGGAAAGGGAAGACCCAGGGAACAGCACCTAAGTGTGATTTAATAGCACTGCTTTTGTTTAGTGTGTCTTTTTCCTTTTTCCTTCTATTGTTTGCTTGTTGGTATCACCTCCCTCCCTCCCTCCCTCCCTTGTTCGTTGTTCCTTCCTTCCTTCCTTTCTTCTTTCCTTCCCTCCTTGTTGCTTCCTTACTTTTTTAATCATAAATTTACTTTATGCTGATCTCCTTGAAGGTAGTACTAGAGAATTCCCTTTTGAAATAAATTTGAGTAAGTAAAAATAAAAGAGTCAATCAGAGACAAATATTAAGTAATAGTGGAGGCAGTGTGGTGATTGGGTAAAAACTGTGAAGGCCGTCTCAGGATGGGGACATGCTTGCATTAAAATTGGGAACATGGCACGTGCCCCGGAGGGCCCTGACCTAGGCAGTGTGTGATGAGTCAGAAAAGGCAGGGTGCGAATCCCCATGTCTAGGCCTGTCAGCCCAGCTCCCAGGTGGCACTGATGACATCAGTCTCCCTGGAAGACCCATGGGTGAGAAGACAGAACCTCTGGGGAGGACAACATGGGAATAAATTCTGCTCAGTTCTGACTCACATGGTCTCCGTCATTGAATCTAATAGAAAGTCATCTCAATGGCCCACCAAATTATGAACCATTGAATTTCTACACTAATGATAAAGGGACTGGAATTCCCATCTGAGCCATTGTACTTTAAACAGGATACATATTACCTTCTGAAATAAAAGCCACTTATGCCTACCAACCAATCTGTCTCGGTGTAGTGTCACCGAATCAGATCTTGATGGAAGAGCCAAGAGCAAGTCAAATAAAAAGCTTTGTGTTTCTGACTATCCATCACTCAGGGAGTTAGTTCCCAGGGCTGTGCAGGCAGCTTCTGGCTCACTGTGTTCAACTCACAGCTTTCCATTCTGTTCTAAGGAGGGGAAAACAAAGTAAGATTTACAGATAACCAAAAAGATGTTTTTGCAAGCCTCCCATCCAGCATAGAGCCTTGTAGAAGGCATCTAGTACATGTCCTGGAGTTCTCAGAGGTTTGAAAGCAAAGACGGTTATGGGCCTGGCAGTGTCTACCTTTAATACAGCTGTCCAGTGTGAGGTGTCTTTCTAGAATTATCTAAAATTGGTGCTTATGGAAGTGCACGTCAGCGGTTTGCGTGGAGGAAGAGCAGGTGAGATGCTCAGTGGACCCCCTGCGGAGCAGCGGCTCTAGCACCTGGAGAAACCAGAGGTCACATCTCTCTGTACTCGCCCTGGCCGGGGGAGCCAGTGACCGGCACAGTTTCCTTGTGGCTTAGCAGGACAGCCATGCAAACTGCTGGGACAAATCCCCTTTGTGGCAGACTCAAGGACTTCCCGGCCAGTGGTGAGTATCTACTTCTTGGTTTTATGTGCGGGCATATGTGCGGGCAGTATTTCTAGGATGGTGTTTATGTATTCTGGAAATCTGAGCACCATTCATCTGCTTCAATGTGTCAAACTCCTTCTTGAAAGACTTTTAATAAACTTTCCTCTTGAACTTAATGGCCACTTTATTGGTCTGTGTTTCCTTTATGGTTTATTCATCTGCAATTTCCAAGATATCCCTAGGTTGGATTTTTATCCTTTTATTTGTTTTTGCAAATACAGGATTTCTGGGTTTCACACAGAGAGCCTTACTTCTCATAAAAATACCATAGTTTATGATTTTTTAAGGCCTTAAATCATCTCATCTTAGGGAAACAGGGCATCTTGGCAGCAGTGGGATAGATACTAAAGCTGAAGAAGGGATGTGACTTCAGGGGAGGCCGATTGTTGTGCGAAATGAAGGGATCCTGCTGTGGATGACAGTGTGCCAGTGTGCCAGCAAAGGAGAAAGATGGAATTAGAAGTCTGTAAGACCCGCAGAGATGTCTGACTTCTGATTTATCTTGTATTCTAAGAAGGTCTGTACATGGAAAACTGGCCTCGGCGTTGTACTCATTTGCAAATGTGGCCCACTCTAGGCCAAGGCAGGATAAAGCCCCTCTACTCACTGCACAGGCCCTTTTAGGAGATAGTCATTAGAGCCCTGGTGCCCTCACGGATGAGCCGAATCCTGGGCTGTCCAGATCGCAAACCAGAAGCTTCTGCAAAGATCAAATCAAGGGCCCGGTAAGAAAAGAGTTAAAAGTCTGTTCACTGGAAGTCAGAAGAACATACACACATTGGGTAGCACTGGGGGGAATTCTCTTCCCTTTTGACCCTTCCTTTCCAGCCAGTTAAAATGGGCAGACTGATTTTTGCTCTCCCACCCTCCCAGAGGTAAGGCCCACAGTAGTGTTCTGGTGGGTGGCCTTATCTCAGAGGTGAAAAGGAGATGCGCTTGCAGAACTGTTCTTCTAGAAGTCCTTTGGGATGGAAGTGGAGGATGAATTCTAGCCAGGGCACAGTCTATATGTTAGGAGTCCATGGGCCAGGGTGCCCATCTCCCCATGGTGTCATTCAGCGAAATGAGAGCTGTGTATTTTGGCTGCCTCTGGGGACAGTGACTGAGGAAGGAAGGTGGCTCTGCAGACATTATTTTCCCCAATGGCCCAGCTGTGGTGTCTTAGAAAAGGGAAGCCTTTTTCTATCTGTGCCATGTCTTGGTCCATAAGCTCTGTCCTTCGAATTGACTGATGTGAGGCCAGTGAACGGCAGCAAGGCTGGGAAACACCCCTGGTCAGGTCGGCTCATACAGGCACGCGCCCTGGAAGACCGTTACTGGACCTCAGATGTAAGAATAACACTGGAGATCTTCTTTAGTACATCTATTGATTATTACAAATCATTTACACACAGTTTTAGGTCTTATTAAAAACAATGTGAAATTTTATGGGGCCTCCCTGGTGGTGCAGGGGTAAAAGTCTCAGCAACCTGAGTTCGATCCCCAGCCAGGGAGCTGACACACATGGTGCAGCAGACCTCTCCTGTCTCGCCCTTTCCTCCCCTCAGCAGCATATTTCAGTAGATGCACCTGTTCTGCTCCCCACTCTGTCCCTGGTGAATCCTCTCAGCCCCTGCACCTCTGGCCTACACCCCAGTTGTATAAATAAATAAAAAAGAAATCTTTATAAATAAAAAATAAATAAAAAAGAAATAAAAAAGAAATGCATAAATAAATAAAAAATAAATAAATAAATAAAAAAGAAATGCATAAATAATAAATAAATAAATAAAATAAATAAAAAAATGCATAAATAAATAAAAAAGAAATCTTTAAAAAAATGAAGTCAAATTTTAGAGTACGCCATCTAATGGGATCTTATTCAGTGATTTTTTTAAAAAAATGTTTCCCATGACATTTAATGAGACAATGCTTACAGTTTAGTATTAAAGGGAAATAGGATAAAAATGAGATGTTTGATCTAACCCTAATTTTGCAAAAATACACAAGGACAAAGTGTGAAACAAATCTCCAATAGTATTAATAACAGTTATCTGTGAGTAGCAAGACTAGATGATTTTCGTATTCTTTCGTGAAACTTTTATTTTCCAATTTTTTTATTGGTCTCAATTGTCTTTATAAACAAAAATAAATATAAGAGTAATATTTATAATAAACAACCCCCCTCATATTTTGCTCTTGAGTCCCTCTCTCCATCTTGTGGACCAGTGCTCTCTTCTGGCACACAGAGGCCCTTGCGCCTGGGGTTGGGGGTGCACCGCTGTCTTCCTCTCCCATTATAAACCACAAAGAGGGAAATTACACCAAAGGTACAATTTATGTACCTTTACTTGTCATGCCAAGTAACTCCGCAGATCTAAGCATCAGTTTTCTTTACCTGTAAGGTAGAATAGCTATCTTCTTTGTTACACTGCATAGGTATTATGAAAAATTAAAGCAAGTAAGGATAGGGAGAGTCTTATTAGCCATTAAGAAAACACATGGAAATATCAGGAGTGGTAGGCTACCAATGGTGGGTCTAGTTTCTGACATCAAATCATGGTAACAATATGAGCTCTGTTAGCCACCCTTATCACAAGATATACGATGGTAGGGCTGGCAACTGGATAATTAATTTTACTGTGGTTTTTACTCAGATCTTTCCTCTGGAATTTTCAACTCACTGTTCACAAAATAATGGCATGTGCCAAGAAGAGCCACCAGAGGGCGCAAGATCACTTACAGATTCCCCACCCCTGCTGCTGCTTGGCAAAATCACCAGGATTTATGTCAGGAATATTGGATTTAAGTCTAGGCCTGAGAAAAATGAAATCCAGTGTACATCAATTATGACATTGGGCCAACATTTAAGTAAGTGAAGTTCTTTGTTCTTTTTGACTATTACCTTAATCACAACATTTTTTGTTTGTATGTTTACATGCTTTTATTTATCTCTTTTATTATTTTTTAAAAAGATTTATTTATTTATGCATACAAGCTGGGGTGCAGGCCAGAGGTGTGGGGTGGTGAGAGGATTCACCAGAGACAGAGTGGGGAACAGAAAAGGCACATGGACTGAAACACACTGCTGAGGGGAGCAGCGACCAAGGCAGGAGAGGTCTGCCGCACCATGTGGGAGTCTCCCTGGGCAGGTATAGAACTCGTGCTGTAGTGGCTCTGGATAGCTTCATAGTGCTGTGCTTAACCCATTGCGCCACCAGGGAGGCCCTATTTATCTCTTTTAAATCAGTGTGGATTGTTCAGGTTAGAATTAAACTTGAAACTGGTCTGCTTTGAAAGCTGCCAGAGGCACGTGTTCACATGATGAACAAGTTCCCCTCCTCTCTGAGACACTTCTCAATGTATTTAGAAATAAATATGTGATTGGGATTGTTTTCAGAAGGGACGAGGTTGAGATTTCTACTCTGTTTAGGCTTTCCCTTCTTTTGCAATGGTTCTCAATTGTCACCTTTACAAATAACTTTTTATTTCAATTTACAAAGAAAGGCACCTAAGGTTTCTTTTCAGTTTGAGGTCTCCTCCCATCTGTGCAGAACTTCTTGTTTAATTGGTGAGACTGGAGTCTGGTTGGGCACCTGGAGGAGAACTTGTGCATTGCGGGGAGGTAGTGGGGGTGACCCGTATATGCCCCGTGGTGTGCTTCTGGTGCGTGATGCTGAATGGTGGTACTCCCTCAATTAGTGCCTACCCGACTGTCAGGCTATTCTGGGAAGTGGTGAGTGTCGATTATAGGAATGAAAGGGTCTTGACTTTGACCTTTAGGGTTTCTGATGAGTCCAAACTAAGCCTAGATTCTGGATAACACAGAAGCCACTAAAAGCTTCAATCAACAGACAGGTGTGATGAAAAGGGAAGATGATGTCCAAGAGGCCTCCTAACACCTTCCCAAAGGATGGTGTGATGATGGTGATGATGGGGGAGAAACACAGCTGGGCATTCTCAGTAGTGTAATAGAAGTCACAGCAACTGGTAGCTTTTTGCTAACAGCCCCGCAGAATGGCATTTGAGGGGAATCTGGGTAGTGGGGCATGTCCAGGAAAGCCTGGAGGGGATATACTGGTTTTCAGAAATTCAACTCTGGGAGGGAGGGAATCTATTCTGGAGGTTTTATATCCCACTGGTGATGGTCCTATTCTTTGCTGTTCTTTATAGGTGTTTTGTTTTTAAATGTCAAATCCCGGAGTTGATTTTAAGAAAAGTCAAGTTCCCTGGCATAGACCAAGGCCCAAAGGCAGCTAAAGACAGCCAGTTAGAAGACTAATAAGTGAGGGAACCTCAGGCCACAGTCACCTTGTTGCACATCCTCTCAGCGCTTTGGGGCCAACTATTCCAACCTAGTGCCGAGTCTTTGCATGCACGGGACTTAAGAAGCTGGGATGCATTCATAGATGCCGCTCAACAGAAAGTGGGAAGCTGGAGGTGCTATCTGGATGCAGACAACTTCACTTTCTGGAAAATATTATCTGTAGCTCTCTTTTACTACTTTTAGAATGCCAAATACTCAGGAACTCTGACCTCATTCCATTTTCCCTTTGTCCTTGGCCTGGGCTCTTTTCTAGTGGATGTGGGTCCTAAGCCCAATGAGTTATCTTCTAAATGTGGGAAGAGAAGCTCGAACATCCTCTTAGACTCTCTGCCCAGCCATCCTTCCTGGAGCCCTGTGGACTCCAAGGGTGGAGGGAGGCATGGAGCTCCTACTTAGGCAGAAACAGCACCTGCTGTCACAGTGAAGGATGCTAACTTGGTCCGCACAAGAGGAAGGGTTGAAAGGAACCTGAGAATTCCAATTAGCCTTAAACTAATGAGCTGGAAACTTTGGGGGAAACCTCTGTGGGCAGGAAGAGGAGTGTGATCATCTTCCATTTAATTAGCACTGGAAAAACCTATGGTCCAGCTGGTAGCACAGGGAAGAACAATGTCCAGAGGGAGTAACTGTTTCTGAGAGGATGAGAAGGAGGACCCCACTGCTGATGTAGGGGCAGAGCTGCTGAATAAATCCACACTGCTTTTCATCTTTCAGGGGGAGGAGGGAAGACCCTAAGTGCATCTTCCCATTGAGGAGGGCTTGAATGGGGCCTGGGACATCCTCTCTCCCAAGTACCCTCCTCACTGGAAGAAGGCTGAGTTTAAAGAACAGGGGAGTGATTTTGGGAATTCTGTTGTTTGCTGGAGCCTGCGTGTCCCGGAGGCCAGGTATCCTGTGCCATCTCTGCCTACCCTAGTGATAGGCGGCCTCTGGCTAAGTAAGGAAAAGGCAGGGAAACCACCTGCTGCTGTGAAAGACCACGGACCACCTGCCAGTCTCCCACTTGGCTCTGCCTTCCAGCAAGGCATGGGGCACTGGTGCACCTGGAAAGGGGGAGGCAAGAGGAACAAGGGGTCCAAGTAAGGTGTGTATTCTGGAGAAGGGTCTGTCTCAAGAAGCCTCAGGATCTTGGGGCGTCCAGTCTGTGAAATGGAACTGACAGCTCGCGCACGCGCGCATGTGTGTGTGTGGGGGTGGTGGTGGTGGTGGTGGTGGTGGTGGTGGTGGTGTTGGTGTTGGGGAACAGCCTGGCCTAAGCACCCATAATCTTCTCGGGTGCCCCAGAGCGCTCAGCTGGGGGAGCAGCATCTTGGAGAGAAGTGTGGGGTTCAGCTCCAGTACTTGGGGAGGTCTACACTTCCTCTCCTGGGGGTCAGAGGCCCATGCCTGGCCGCCGCTGAGGGGTCTGTCTGCCCCTTGTCCAGCGCCTAGCCCAGGCGAGTCAGCTCGGTGAGCCTCCTCCCCTCCCGCCTCGGGCGGCCTGAGCCCGCGCCCGCTCTAGTTGTTGCAGCAGCTGCTGCTGGCGGCTGCAGGGAGCGCGGGGCGCGCGCCGAAGAGGCTTGGGCAGCAAGGACTGGGACCAGTAGGACCCGAGGCGGCGAGGAGAACGCGCGGAGGCCGCCGAGACTTAGCGGCGTTGCCACGGGGCACGGGGTTCCCGGCCGCATGGGCTAGTGGTGCCAGCCGCCCGGCAGCCGGATGCGGTGAACCTGCGGCGACCCGGGCGCGCACAGGGGAGCCTAGCGCTGCCGGGGAAGGAGGGCTGCCGCGGGGGAGTTCGGGCGTGCGGGGGAGGGGGGCTGATTATACATTATTAACTAGTTGCCGACTAATAAGCAAAGAGCGGCTCGTTAGCGGCACGGGCGGCGCGCGGGGAGGGGGTCCTCGGTCCGAGCGCAGCGCACACGCGTGGCGCACGGCGAGCGACGCGGCGCCCAAGCACCCGGGCCCGCGCGCAGAGCCGGGGCGGGCCCGGGGGCGACGCAGACCCCGGGCGCGGGCGGCCCGTGGCGCCCCCACGCTCACGGCTCTCGGGGCCAGCACAGCCCGGGGCGAGCGGGGCGCGGGCCGGGGAGGGGGAGCTGCCAGCGCACTCTATCCCCCTCCCCCCCGGGCGGGCGGGCCGGCTGCCGGGGGGAGGGCGGGCGGCGGCGGCTCGCTGTATATATCTCCGCGCACCCCGCCAGGTCGCGCACAGCGCCCCGAGCCCAGGCGCCTCCCCGCCCCCCTCCCCGCGATCCGCGGCGGCAGCAGTAGCAGCAATATGGCTGTTGATGGGTGTTCGGGGTGGCGCTGGCGGCGGGAGGAGCTCCCCCGAGCCCCTGCGCCGGCTGCCCGTTGCTAGCTATGGCAAATGGTGGCGGCGGCGGCGGCGGCGGCGGCGGCGGCGGAGGCAGCAGTCTTAGAATGAGTAGCAATATCCACGCGAACCATCTCAGCCTAGACGCGTCCTCCTCTTCTTCCTCCTCCTCTTCTTCCTCCTCCTCCTCTTCCTCCTCGTCCTCGGTCCACGAGCCCAAGATGGATGCGCTCATCATCCCGGTGACCATGGAGGTGCCGTGCGACAGCCGGGGCCAACGCATGTGGTGGGCTTTCCTGGCCTCCTCCATGGTGACTTTCTTTGGGGGCCTCTTCATCATCTTGCTCTGGCGGACGCTCAAGTACCTGTGGACCGTTTGCTGCCACTGCGGGGGCAAGACGAAGGTAACGTGCGCCCCGGGCGCCCGCCCCCTGCGCCAGCCCCGCGGTTTCTCGGCGTCCCTTGCAGCCCACCTCCTCGCTCCGCACAGCTCCGTGCCGCCCTCCATCGCGGCTTGCTTCCCCTCGCTGCCTTCCCTTCCCTCCGTTCTCTCTGCGCCCTCGGATTGGGGCAGAGGGCGGCGCGCCGGGGTTGAGGAGTTGCCCCCAACCGGTGCGCCCCGGGACGCGGACGCCCAATCCTGTCTTCTTGTTTATTGTAGGGAGGTTTGCGGCTGCGACTGACTGGGGCCGGGGTGGGGGACGCGCGCCACGCGGGTGCGGTGGTGCGGGGTAGTGAGAGACAACCCCATGGGCTCCGAGGAAGCGGGGCCCGCTTGGTGCGTGTTCCGCGGGTCCGCTCCTTGCGGTGGGCGAGGGGAGCAATCAGCCCGCACTTTAGAAACCTGTTGGGAAGACGAGTTTGTTGGAGTCAGAAGGAAAGAGAAATCTTTTGAGCAAGGGAGAAGATCTTTTGGACTAGGGAATCCCGGGGGAGGAACGTGTTCTGAGGAAGTGGGGAGATGGAGGAGGCGAGAGAAAGTTGGGGACATGCATCCCAGTTTTGATAGCAACCCTTGGAGGCTGTCACTTTAGGAATGTGGCGAGGTCGCAAATCTGATGTCACCTCCCTCTCCATCACTTAGTCTCGTGGAACCTACTCCCCACCCCAAGTTGTTCAGCCAGTGTATTCTTGCCCCCAGGCCATCCCCTTTCAGTCCCCGGAAATGCCACCAGCCGCTTGAAGCTGGAGCCGAGGTCCGCGCGAGAGCTGAGAGCCGAGAGCCGGCGAGGCCGTGTTTTCGCGCGGCGCCTCCTCCCCAAGCCTTTGAGGTGGCTGGATGTAGGCTCCAGCTATTCCTGGCGCAGAGACGCCCACCAGCACCGAGACTCACTATACCTTATGTATGGTTGCTAGGCTGACTGCCCGGTCTGTCCCTGTGTCCCTAGAGATGTCCTTTTCCAACCTCCCCACCAACGTGAAGGTGGGGGCCAGTTTTTCATAGAAAACTGCAGAATAGAAGATAGAGAAACAAGAGTGATGGAGCTGCGTTCTTTTTGGGTAACTCCTCTTCTAGGGGACTTCCCAGTGCCTGCAGTTTGGAAGGGGGGGAGGCCAAGGGGAAGAACAGCCTCCAGTGTTCACACCTTTTCTCCTAAGTTAATCCCAGGACCCCTCAAACTTCCACAGGGCCCAGCAACTTGTAGCAGCCTCTTTGGTTGCTGAGGAAAGAAGTGGGGAAGCCAGAGGCTGTGGGTAGGGCTGGCTATAGGAACACAAGGGCGAAGCCAAGCTGTCTCTCCTGATCATTAATTATACATCGTGTTGGGTGCTGGAGCCCAGCTGTGTTTTGTGGCAGCACATTTGTGTTTTGGAAAATACTGGTGTGTTGGAAATAAGGGAGAAAAATAAAAGCCATTATTCTCTTCCTTCTCCCTCTTCTCTGGGGGCCTCCAGCTACGGGCCAGACAGCTTTCTATGGCCTTACCTTCTTGTCATAGAGGTTTCTCCTTACTTGTCAAGGTGGAAAACCTCCCACATTCTAGAGAAACCCTCAGATTAAGTGCAAAGTGGGAGGCCTGAGAGAGGTCCTCCTGACCTGAGCTTATTCATAGTCTTCTTGTGTGCACAGTTCTGCTTCTCCACCTCCCGGCCACCTTCAGACCTGCCTGTTTTCCCCTTTACTGAGATTCAGTGAAGGGGGATGATAGTTCATTTTCCAGCTCTTCTAAAATCTCTAGGCTGAGTGATTTTGGTGCACTTTTCCCTTTCCTTCAGGAACTGAGCAATTTTTATCACAATGAAAACTTTTTTTCAGTGAGTCAGAATAAGTTTTGGTGTTTTTGTCATCCTAGGGCTTTAAACACAACTTCTGCAGTCTTACATCAGGGCAACTTCAGTATCTGTGCTGGAATGTGAGTTGGATATTTCTCACAAAGAATCTCCTTCCTCAATGATGAGCAAGTATAACTTCTGTTAGTTTTCTTAGGAAAATAAGTTTTTGGCAATGATCATTAGAAAAAGCAACCCCTAAATAGTTGGCTATATTTTAGAGTTCTAAGTCCTGCAGAGTTGACATAGCCGGAAGTTTCTACAAGGAGACAGCCTGGGTACGAGAGATGGTTGCAGTTGGTTGGCAGATACGAGGCCAGTCTAGAACGAGAGTCAGTCACTTTCGCTACTGCTCAAGTTCCTTTTAAAACGTGTCCCGAATCTAACACCTGTCCCTTCATTTGCTCAATTAAACCAAATTGTATGTAGCCAGCTCATTCTACCCATGACAGTAACTTAGGCCTTTTAAAAAGATTTCTTTTACCCTGGAGGTCTGTATTTTTACTGCAATCATGGAATTTTAATCTTTTACTTTCTAAGTATTTGATAGTTGTGGAGACATGGTACAGAAGAATGCATTTGGCTTAAATTTGGAACATTTATTTTAGTGCTAAGTTTTCTGAGCAAACCTAGGCTGCTTTCCACAGAGTTCTCCTGGCCATCAGATATGTTCACCCTCACTCTCATTCAGTGCCAAGAGAGTTTGGCCAGGAGATGGGGTCAAATCTTAAGCACCTGAAATTTCATGGGAAATAAGTGTCGGCAGGAACCTCTCAAATCCCAAGCACTGGCCCTTTGGACCACATGTCCTTTTGAGCAGAGGAACACAGCACTGTGAACTGCTGTCCTGGGACAGCTCATCATTATTACCTATGGCCTTCAAAACTCAAATGGTGAATGACCTTATTTTGAAAAGAATGGTATGTGTATTTTTTTGGAAATAAAGAAGAAAATGAATCACATTCCCCCCTGTTGGAACCTTGGGCACAATCATTTCAGTTCTGTGTTCTTTGCTGTACTTTTTCACATTGTTATTATCATTATTATTTTTCTCTGTTGGATTCCAGCAGAGCTCTCTATTCACTCGGCCAGGACGTGCCGAGGTTCACTCCAGAGGCAGGCTGGAGTGAACAGGGAGCTGCACTGGCAGCCTGCTTAAGGCCGTGACCTTGAAGCAGTCGTGTAACCTCTCTGGTCTCTCTTTCCTTGTATGTAAAAGGTGGGGACTGAATTCTGTTAGTTCTGACCTCCCTGCCTGCTTTGTGATTTTGTGTAGTAGAGGAGAAGGAGTCCAGGAACCTCGGGTAACATTTCTAGCTCAGAATGTTTTTGCAGTTCTCCAGCAATTTCTTTAGGACTTCAGCCTCAGAGTGATGGTGTGTCTTTAGTCCCTTCAGGCACAGTGTCTACTTCTCTTTGAGTATCTGGGGAAACTGAGGCCAACTTCCCTTGAAGCTGTGGTTTGCTGAGGGGCCTGCATAGGGCCCGACATGGGCTGACTCTTGTCCTCAGTTTGCGTTTCTCCTCTCTATAGAAGTTTGTGCTTGACCCAGACTAGTCTGCATGTAATGAATTACTGAGGTGTTGTCTCCATGGCTGTGTCTGAGAAAACAACACGTTTTCTCTGTCAGGCTCATGACTAATATAAATATCAGATCCTGTTACGGCTTGGTAATTGCCCAGGGTCTGGCCTGACACATCCAATCAGGGCCGGAGCTTCAATGCCTCAGAATTCTTGGTTCCAGATTGGCCCTACTGCCTCTTTGTGTTCTGGAGATGGACTGCATTGGGTGACCTTCAGATTCTCCCTTTTGATGAGATCAGTTAGGGTGGCCTTGGAGATATTCTTGGGTCCCCTTGGAGATATTCTTGGAGATATTCAAGGGGAGCTCTACTTGACCTTCCCATGTCCTGAGAGCTCCTGCTTCGCATCACTGGCTCTCTGCATAGAAATGCACGCTTAGTAGCAACAGCCACCAGACAGACCCAAGTACAAGTCATGGATCTCACACTTATTAGCGGGGCGTCCTTGACTGACAACCATGTTGAGCCTTGATTTCTTCATCCGTAAAGAGAGTGTGGTGCTTACTCTGTAGGATTCTTCTGAGCATTGGTAATCATAGGTTTATGGCACTCCTCAAAAGCCTGGCTCTTAGCAGGCCTCCTATACAACTTTACAAATGTTGAGTGTCTCCTTGATTCCTTGAACTTGGGCCTCAGAAGGGTACAGACCATGGAACGATTGCACCAGAGGACACTGAGGTTGGCTGTCCTAGTCAGGGAGCCAGTTAGGCTCAGACTGAGATCTGGCTCTTGGCTGTTGAAAGGCTGGAAGATTGGGCAGCCAGGGAGGCCTTCCTGGATGGGGGCTGGGCATGGTTTTGATGGGGACGAGGGGCAAGTCATTGGACCATCACGGGCATTGGTTGGCCTCTGGGGGCTGGCTGTGGACCTAGCAGATGCAGAACATTTGGTGGGTGAGTGTGGATGAATGCCAGTGTTGTTCCCTTGAAAAGGGAAGAATTCCATGCCTGTTATCCCCAGTCCAGAGCGCACATATTCTATTCCCCGAGAATGTAGCAGTTTCCTGGCCATGGCACTTACTACTGGAGGCTTTCCCTTTTCAACACTTAGAGCAGTATTTCCCAAAGTGTGTTCTCTCAAATGCTTTCCCTTGAAGTCACCTTGTAAAAAAACAATCGTGGTGACATACCTGAGCTCCCCCTTGGAGAGCCACATTGTGGCCTTGGGGAAGTCCTGCAGTAGAGAAGCTGGTGAAGCTGCTTTGAATGTGCTCACCTTATGCGGCCTAAACTAGATGTCCAGACGACTGTGCATAGTGAGTGTCAGCCTGTGACTTTGGGCAAAGACTTCACTGTCTTTGCCTGTGCCTCAGTTTCCTTTTCTGCAAATGGAGGAATGTAATAGCACACAGTCCAGTAGTACAGTCCACTTTTCAGCCTATCATTGGAGGACCCTTTGATTGAAACATGGGGCTTCCTCTGCTTTCAGGTGTTCAGGGACGCTGTGTAAACATGTATCAGGTGCGTGGGAAGGCAGCCTGGCCATTGGCCTGGGGCAGAAAGATTCCAGGGCAAGGCCAAGTGGGACCCTCCTGACCCCATTACTGTCTTCCTCTCTGGATGGGGACATTCATGGGGCGCCTGGTGGCAGGGAGTAAGTGCTGGCTTTGGGTTTCTCCCTGCCGCTGCTCTCGCTTACCAGGGCAAAAGATGCCTGGTGCTGAAGCAGTCAGGTTGGCACTGGATCACACTGCCAGTACCTCCTTCCCAAAGTGGGCAGCAGGGGTGTTCCAGCTCACACCTGTAGTGGCCATGCTAATCTGCGAATCACAGTGGCCAACGCCATCTTCCTGGGTCTTCAGAGCTGTGGAGCCCCAGGGAGGGCACATCCATGTTCCAGTAAGAAGGGCTGTTTGTGCTGTGCCGTACAGCTCCCGGGCCCGCGTGGAGCACACTGGTCTTCCTGTGTAGTGCGTGAAGTCAGGCAAGGTCGCACCTCCCACAGGCTCTCTGTGCACAGCCGGGAGCAGATTGAAAGTAACTCTCCTTCTCTGAAATGTTTCTTGAGTGGGTAAAATCCTGGCCCTAAGCGCATGGAGAAGGAGCCCTGGGGGCTCCCACTTTCAGAGGCAGGGGTGTCCTGGATAGAAGGCTCAGGATGTTCAGTTGGGGATCAGATCTCTGGAGAACAGCTAGTCCTTGGGGCTTTTTAAACCTGAATATGTGCATGAGTCAGCTGAGGAGCTGTTGAAATGCAGAGTCTGACTTAGAAGGTCCAGGGTGTGGCCTGAGATTCTTCATTTCAGACAAGGTTCAGGGGGTGCCCATGCTGTGTGGACCGCACTCTGAGTAGGGAGGAGTTGGTCCATTCTTTAGTCTCTAGACAGTCCTTCCCAGAAGCCATGCCTTAACAAAAAATTTTTTTTTAATTGAAGTAGCATTGGTTTGTAACATTATATAAATTTCAGGTGTACAGCGTTATACTTAACCATCTGTATACACACAACACGATCATTCCAAATGTCTAGTTTCCATCTACTCAATTGATCCCCTTTGCCCCGTTTACCATCTCACACCCTTCCCCTCTGGTAACCACCAATCTGTTTTCTGTACCCAAGAGTTTTGTTTATTTGTTGGCTTTGTTTGTTTATGTGCTTATTTTTAAATATGGAAATCCCAGCTCTTCAGTAGCGGGAAAGGATGAGAAGAGGAAGACTGACTATGCCATGACTGCCAGGCCAGTACAACTGTCAGCATTCTGGAGTCTCTGTGGTTCCGATTGTTCGGGCGCCTGCTCCCAGGGAACCCACAAGCGCCACTGGTTTGGGCTTGGGTTGTGGCAGCAACTGTGTAGCGTCTGCAGATGTACAGGGTGCGGTCTGTGCTTCGTCCATCAACATGCGGGCTCTCCCTCGTGCTGGCCGGTCACACTGCAAGGGGTGAGGCTCTCCCAAGTCCACATGGCAACCCAGCCAAACCACCTTCTTGCAAAGTGAAAGGCTGGTGGTGTAGCCAGGACTGCACTGTGGGGATGCCCCTGGAAGCCAGTTGCTGGCCACTCCCTCAGGAGTGTTTGAAGTCAGTGGGCAGCAAAACTGCCAGTCTGGTTTTCCATGGGGGATCTGGGTGGGTCTTCCCAAATGGAGGGTTTAACTGGAATGCTTTGATTTTAAGACCTGATGGCTGAGTGGGGAGAGATGTGGCTCCGTGCTGGGCAAGCCCTGCTTACACTTCTCTAGCATTCCAGCAGATAACATTGAAAGTAGCTTCTTTTCTGACCATAGCAAGGTTTTCTCACTGCTCGTACTGTTGGGGACTTCTTCCTTGAGATGTGCTTTTTACGTTGTTCCGTTAGCAAAGAGGGTAACATGGATTGAATGTTAACTGTGAGCAACTTCAGCAACCAAAAATGAAGAAGGGCTTTGTGTAATTATAGTAGGTCCTCAGGTGATTCTTACAGTTATTATTATTGGTGCTATTGCTTTTATTTCACAGTATGTGCATTTTATATCCTAGGAACCAAGACCCAGTTTCCCCTTTTATTTGGCAGGGTGGGAGGGTAAAGCCAGTTAGCTTTCATGGAGTTAGCCCATGTCTTGTCTCTGCTTTGCCTGCAGACCCCTTAAGGGCAGGAACTGAGTCCTATAAATATAAACACACATATATGTGGGAAGGGCCTTTTTCATAGTGGTTAGGTCGGGGCTGGGGGGAATGTGGTGGATCAAATACATTTTACTGCTTTTGGGGAGTAATTTTTTAGAAGCTATGGAGACACTGGGTGAAAGGAATGGGCTTGATTTGGTGACAAAATGGTGTTTGAGTCATTCTTGGATTTTAATTCATGCCACCCTGGTCTTTCTTGACCAGTGAATACCAAGGACTGAAATCATGAGATGCTGCTGTTTGTGAGGTTGGATGAGTCAGGCAGGGATCAGAAAGGCAAATCTCAAAGAATGGCTGCTTGAAGATAGAATTTGCTTTATATTTGGTATCATTTAGTGATTGTCTTTGGGACATGTCTAATTGCCAATTTGGAAATCTAATTCGCCCTCCAGGTCCAGAATGGACATACTTATCGTTGTCAATATGAGCCTCCAAATCCTCTTCCTGTAAGATCTTATTGCCTCTGTGACTAATGCTTCTTTACATGGCCAAAACTGAAATTATTTAAAACATCTCATTTACTTTGTGTTCCTTTGTGCTGTTTCTTTGGTCGTCCTAGCAGGTTTTCTCAGGGTCCCAGATCTGGTTGACTCTGGACATTTCAATGGTAATTAGCAGGAAAGCCTGTATTCTGTCTTCTCCCCTTCCTTCTGCTCACCTCACCATGGTTTCCTTTCCTTCCCTTCTTCCCTAGTGATTCCTGCCAAATCTGGAAGCAGAGGGACTGAAGTTTGCAGGTTAGTGGACAAGTAGGGGCTTGATTTAGCAAGTTTGGAAGCACTTGGAATTATGAAGTGTTAGTGGTGGTTGGGAGCTTTGGGGCTGGGTCTTACTTCCTCCTGAGTGCTGGTGCTGGGAAGCCTCTGCCCCATCACCAGAGAGGACTGGGTGTTCATGAGGCCACCACTCCATTGGGACACCCCCACCTTAGAATGAAAGGAAAGGCCTTGCTCCTTACTAGCTCTTCTTTGTTTCTGTTTTGTTTCCGGGACTCAGAGAAACAAGTCTGGGTGAACGGTGGATTTCTACTTCTATTCCAGCCCAGGAAGGCCCGAGCTGGGTGGAGTTTCACTGTCGTTGTGTTGTTTAGATGGAGAATGACCTTACCTTGTGTTGCTCCCATGCAGCATCCTTTTATTTCTCGCCCATTCTTTTTTCTTCTTATGATTTTCTCCCATTTTCTCCTCCTGAGCTAGTAAGGTTTTCCCTTGTCCCTTTCCCCAGTGTTTAGAAATTGGCCTTTTGTGGCTATTGGTTCTTGTACTTCATGCTCCAAGGTATGTTTGGTGTTTTCAGAAGCTGTGGGTGGAGGTTTGTGGCTTTCCCTCTCTGTTTATAAGCAGCACGTGCCCTATGTTTCCCAAATTCAGTTTCTTTTGTAGGTTAGCGCTGGACTTGGCCAAGAGCAGATGTGGCTTTGGGGCCAGGCCAAAAATCCAGATGTCGAGCGTGGCTCCTTTGTCCATGAGCCTGTATTGGACTCTGCTTTCTAGATGTTGGCTCTTCCCAGTGGAAAGTGAACAGGCAATGGTTTTGAGCCTCTTTTTGTGTCATTTCGTTATGGCTGCTCCATAGAATTAAGAGTTATTCCTTCTCTAATTACTCTTATCTCTTCTCCTCTGGGCATCTATGTACCACTGATGTCCTTTCTCCTACTTTGCCAAACAGAAAAAAAAACCAGAAAAGAAAAGAAAAAACAAAAGGAGGTGTTCACACAAAGAAAAATAGAATTTCTCTTTTGGGAACTAGAGGTTGGATAAATATATTAATAGATAGATTTTGTTTTTAGTGTCTTCGCCTTTGTCTTAATGAATAAATCATGACAAATGACCTCACCTCCTAGGAGTGAAGTGTTACCTAACGACCAGTGGGCAGAATGATTTCACTTTGGGATGTTTTTCGCTCTTCAGGTGAGAAGTGCCATCTACTTCGCTGTTAGTGTGGGTCCTGTGGCCCAGACTCTAGAGGTTATAGGCTTTGAGAGCATCTCCTTTGTGTGCTTGTTATATGAGAACAGAATTCTGCTCCTCTTTTTGAGAACTTTCTGCATTAACTTGTTTTCCCTTTATGTGACTTTGGATCGTGGACCAGTTGTATCTTGGGAAGGGGAAAAAGTGGGCATCCCCAATGGCAGTCAAATGGAGAACTCAAAACTCTGGGCTGCTAGGCTTGGAGGAAGATTTAGAAGATGAGTGAGTTTATCCAAGTGCTGGGGATTTTCATGTGTGACATTCTTAGCAGACAACAGCTTGTTTTTCATCTTTACATTTGCGAGTGCTGTCTTGGTAGTGCTTCAAGGAATTATTTTAGTTGCTTATGAATGATGGCCACTTCTCCTTTGGATTGTGGCAACCACAGCAAATGAGGTGGCAAGATTATCAAAGAATGTAGGAATGGTGTCTATAGTTGAACTCACAAGAGAAGTCACTGGTTTGCCCATCTTTAAAAAGAAATCCATTTCTTAAGTTCATGCACAAGTTTATTTTCCTCATAAGATTTTTCACAACTTAGTGTTTTACACTTTTGTACTTAATCCTAAGTGCACTTTGTGTTCACTGTAGAAAATATAAGAAGTATAGAGAGGAATAAAAGAAAAAAACAAAACAGGCTATCCACTCAGATAGCTACTATAACAAAAAACCAAAACAAAACAAAGCAAAACAGAAAATAGCACGAATTGGCAAGGATGTAGAGAAATTGGAACTCTTGTGCACTGTTGGTGGGATGTGGAATGATGTAGCCATACTGGAAAACAGTATGGCAGTTCTTTGAAAAATTGAAAATAGAATTACCGTATGATCTAGCAGTTCTACGCTGGCTTTTATCCAAAGGAAGATATTTGTACACCCATGTTTATAGCAGCATTATTCATAATGACCAAAAGGTGGAAGCAATCCAAATGTTCATTGATGGATGAATGGATGAGGAAAATGTGGTACATACTTGCGATAAAATGTGATTCAGGTTAAAAAAGGAGAAATTTCTGACATATCACAACATGCATGAGCCTTGAAGACATTATACTAAGTAAAATAAGTCAGAGCCCAAGGACAAATACTGTATGAGTCTTCTTATCTGAGGTACCCAGAGCAGTCAGATTCAGAGACTGAAGCAGTGGTTACTAAGGGCTGCAGGGAGGGGAGAATGGAGAGTGGTTTCATGTGTACAGAACTTCAGTTTTTCTAATTGAAAAAGTTTATCCAACAATGTAAATATTCTTAATACTACTGAACTATGTACTTAAAGATGGTAACAGATGTCTCTTTTACCATAATTAAAAATTAAAAAAAGAAAAGAAAAACAATTGCTCCAAGTCATGCCTCCTGGAGATGTCATTGTTTTTAGACACATTTTCTTCCTAGACAAGATGCATATTCATGGTGGTGTTCACTTTGGTCGGTGGGGCTGCTGATTCTCTAAGGACCACTAAATGGCAGCTATGAGGAGACAGGGATGGCCTTGTTTGATTTAGATGGTATCCACGCTGAGAGCAGGACAGATGGAACAACCCTCTTTCCACCTGCAGAATCTGGTTTAATGGCGTCTTGTCTTTGAGTGAAGTTAAGGGACTCCTGGACTTTTGTTTCAGCCTGGGAGTATCGAGGGTGTTGTCTTTGACAAGTCTTTGTCTGTGGGCCTCAGTTTTCTCATATTAATGTTGTTAATCATATTAACTGACTAGCAGTTAATCTATTCGGTGGTTTCAGTATACAGTCATTTCCTATAGCAGATTTCAAAGCTGTCCTTTTTACCTGATGAGAAACTGAGGACTAAGTCATTCAGTGGGTCCAGGGAGCAGTTCTGGTTCCCCTATAAATCACTGGAGTGAAATTTGATTGACATATTTGCAGATCTTCAACATAAACTTTGATGAGCTGGCATATTTAAGAATTACAATCTGGGGACACAGGCCACATTGGAAATACCGTCAAACTTGTCAATTACAGAAAAAGGTCTCAGAAATAGGTTTGTGTGACTCTGCTATTACTTCTAATGACACAGTCCCACCACTCCTGAGGTTTGAGTTTTGAGTTTTGGTTGGAGGAAAGCTTTGAAAACGTCTTAGATTATAGACTGTAAGTAGAGAACTAGGCGAGGCTGGCTTTGTTGAGATTGAGCATAAAGAGAAACATTGGATTAAAGAGGAGGCCCTCCAAATTATCTTTCTTTGATGCTTTTCCTTAACCCCCCCCCCCCATCGAGAATGTTTGTGTTGGCCCTTTTCCAAGGGTCATTCCAGGGCCAATAGCAGGGATAAGATGCCCATAGCTGCTTTGGCAAAAGAGAGAGGGTGTGAGGGGATGATCCCCATATACTCAGTAACTTCTGAAATAAAATTCCCTCCAAAATCCTAAGTAGCCATTACATCAGAATTTACGGAATAGTCTCTTGGGTTACATAACATCAATTAGATTAAGCTACTGGGGCCATGTATTAAATTTTAACTTGTCACAGATACATTGCATTAACACTTCACAGATCCACAGAGTAGTAGGTAGCTTTCGGGTGTTATTGAGAGGATAGATGATTGTGTAGGACTTGATGAAGCCCAGACAAAAATACTTCCTGAGATTTTTCTAGATCGGAGTTTAACTCTTATTGGGAGTGAAGGATTTCTTACAAAATAAACTGAAAATTTAGACAGTAGTTTTCCCTCTGCAGTACGAAATAGCTGATTTTTGCCCATGAACCAGATATGACAGAGATCTTAAAAACTCTGGGAACCTTTTCATTTTGCAGTGACAGGCAATGCAAGCACTCTATTTTTAATTGGTCCCTTCTTTAAGTCAGGAGCTGAAATGTTATCATGCAAATCCCTCCTGGGTTGCATGGAAACTAATAAAATCACAAAGGTTTCTATTTGTACTCTATGAACACAGACTGTAATGAAACTGAAACAGCTATCTCCAGGGATGATGCTATTTAAATGCGAGGCAGGGCTTTAAAATGAGTTAATGGTGAAAAGAGGAACCAGCAAGTGAGACGTTTCCATTCTTTCCTCCCTCCCCAGTGCCTGTTCACCTATGCTCCTCTTTGCTTCCTGACCTCAGAGAGAATTAATTTAAAACAGAGACCTGTATCTCTAATATATCCTGTCTATCACCTGCTTTGTAAAACAGCGTTTGCTTTTCAGACATTCTCTTTTAGCCTTTTTCTCTTCCTTGTCAGATTTGTGTTGATCTCCACTCTTAACCTGCTTTTGTTTGGTAAGTTTTTTTTTGTATGTGAGCTGGAGCAACTGGCTTCTTAGTAAAAATAATTAATACTAGACTTTTTCGAGTAGTTACTATGCATCAAGCACCGTTTTAAGGTCCTCATATTTATTATGTTGTTTAATTCTCAATCCTTTTATCATATGACCTTTTATAATCCCCATTTTACAGATTAGAAGACTGATACAGAGAGAATAAAATTTTTTTTGGTAAATTTTGTGTTTATTGTGCATCTGTTAATTCCTAAGCTCTTTATATGTATTATCTCACTTAATTTTCAGAACCTCCAAGTGAAGTAGGGGGTATTGCAGATTAGGAAACTGAGGCATGGAGAGGTTGGGTAACTTGCCCAGGGTTGCACACTGGCACAGGGCAGAGTCAGGTTTAATCTAGGCAGGTGGGCAGTAGAGTCCAGTTCTTTAACCCCTGCACTGGACACCAACAGTTATATTTGCTGTAGTGAAAGGTCTGCTTAGCTCATCCCTGCCACAGAGTGAGGGAAACTGAGGACATTGACAGGACTGAGAAAAGGAGTTGGTGTGATGAGACTTATGCTCAATGAGATATGAGACCCCTTGGCCAAAGTCAGAGAATTTCGTAAGGATAGAAATGAACACTAAAATTTATTGAGACCTTTTAATCTCTCTTAAGTTTTTTTTTTTTTACTGAAAATTGTGATAATCGCATTTTCTCTGTGTGACAACCAGGTGTGCTATGTGCAGGTGGGCAGGTTTCTCTCTATACAACTCTAGGACTGCTATGAGATTCACATCAGACAGTAGACATCATTGTGCTTTATGTCCTGTGGCACATATACCATATCCCTGTGTGGGGGTAGGGGGCGTGAGGGCCAGGGTGTGGAGGTGCAGAACAAATATTGGGGCATTTTTCTGAGTCTTAGTCTTCCTTCAGATTTTGAATAAAAATAGTATTTTTAATATTAACACATATGTAAAAGATACTAGGAGTAGGATGCAGAATTCAAACATATTTTAAAAACATGAGAACTGTGTGTGTGTGTGTGTGTGTGTGTGTTTAGGCACATGCAGGAGAGCATGGAGGAGAGGAAAAGCAAAGTCTTAGCATTACACAATGGACATAAGCACCCTGATGTGAATGATGTCTTATTATTCCCACATGCTGTTTGCTCATATCTCAAACTCTGAAACTGTGTTGTTAAAGTAATGGGAATTCTATGAAAAGCAAATAAATATATCTGAATTCCCTGATCTGATATAAATAAACTACATTTTGGATGTTGGTGGGACAGAGAATTTAATCTGCATGCTCTGAAGAAGGTAGTGGTAACTCATTCAGTGGTTATGAATCTTTCCTTACCTTAGAAAGATCGATTCCTTGCTGCTCTCCACCTCCGTAGCCTGGAAATACATTATTGTACATTAAATGGATTTCTTTCTAGACCATTGGGCATTGTGGCCTTGTCCCTGCTAAGCCCCATGTGCAGATATTTGGAAGCAGGAGATGAATTGGTGGGTCAGCGAATCTTTATTACATGGCTGTCCTCCTAGCTGGTATAAGACATCCTTTCTTCCCTGGTGATGCCAGTGATCCCAGGGGCATGATCCCAGGGGCACCACCTCTTGGGCATGAATGACACCCCTGGAACTGTGCAGTCCCCAAGTCCATGCATGTGAATTTTCTGGGCGTCTAGCTGGGTGGGTACAATATACTCACATGAACATTTAAAATGCCAGTGTGAGGTCCATCATTCCTAATGTCCAAAGAAGTAGGAGAAACAGAGGGAACTTGAGATTCTGAAAAGGTGGAGAATCCTGAGACTTAGCCAGAGAGGGGGTGGCCAAGAGAGCCCAATGGGTGTGGGCCCAGCCTGCATGGTGGAACAGGCTGTTTCCATGACTTCAGACCACTGTGTAACTCCTGACGTGCCGTAGGAGGCATCCCAGGCCTCCACGTTGTTCTTGGCGTGAGCCATTGAGGAGAGCGAGGTTTGAGCGCCAGTCTGTATGTATCCCTAAGGCCTGCGGGTAGGACTAACAAGACTCCAAGGAATTAGAAAAGGCTTCTCCTTGCCAGCTGTGCTATCTTTAGCTTCCTCCCACGGCCCCTGTTGTCCCCAGGTGTTTGTCAGCAGAGCATATTGCACCTACTCGGAAAATGGCAGGTGGAGCCTGGGTTAGTCTTGTGGGCCACAGCGGTTTTGCTGCCGAGTGTGGCCCGGCCAGGTCTCTGAGGCTGGCAGGCTGCTGTGAGGATGGTTGCATAACTGACCTTTCTGCCAGTCATGGTGCCTGCTGGTCCTGGGTGAGGAGGTCGAGCCAGAGTAAACAGGTCCATGTCCGCTGCCTCTCCCTGAGCCCTGTGTGTCGGACAGGGTCGTGTGCCCGGAGACGAGCTGGCTGTCAGGAGCCACTTTCGCTCTGGAGCTGCATGACCGCGCCTGTAAAGCCCCCAGGCCCGAGCGACATGCCTGTTTCTGGGAAATGTGGGAATGACCTGACCTTGTCCACAGATCATCCAGGTGTAGTGGAAAATGGGAATGTGACTTTAGGGGTGGCCCACTCCTTCCCTTCCAGCCCTCTGCTTTGCTTCCCCCATCCCTCAAGGCCGAACTCATTTGCTGGGAAGGTCACTTTCCTGCGCCTTCATCAGTCACCTGAGCCAAGTCTTGCTCTCTTTGTCCTCTTCATCCCATGTGGCGTCATCCATCTGATGCTCCTGTGCCTGCACATGGTCCTGGAGAATGGGCAGGGACTATTGGCCAATCAGTGACAATATAGTAGTCAGCCTTCCAAAAAGGTCCTCAATGAACCACGACTCCTGGTATTCATGCGCTTGGGTGGCCCCTTTCTTGATTCAGGGCTGGCTCTGGGACTTGCTTGTGCTCATATAATGTGATTGGAGTGACCCTGGCTTCTGAGACTAGATTGGAAGGACACGTGCAGCTTCCTTCTGGGTTTCTTGGAGCTCTGCCTTCTGGGAATCCAGCCCTTGTATAGAAGACATCTGATTACCTGGAGACTACCATGCTGCGAGAAGCCCACACTGCACGGGGAGGCCCTGGAGGATGAGATGCCACGTGTGGGGACTCCTGAAGAAGCACTGAGCACCAGATATGGCAAGAAGAGACCATCTTAAAATGGATCCTCCAACGTCAGCTGATATATCAGAGATGGACCGACCTGCTAAGCCCTTCCTGGATTCCTGACTTAAAAAAATAAAAAACAAAATAAAATAATTGTTTTAAGTCACTACATTTTGAGGTGATTGATGACTGTAACAAATATGTCGGGTAACTCCCACAAGATTTAGGTTCCTCTTAGCCTCTCTTCCGAAATGATCTACACTTAGTTGTATAGGACTTCCCTCATTTCATTAAACCTTTAGTTTTTATACCTCTGGGCCTGTCACACAAGCTGCCCACTCTGCCTAGAATTCTCTTTCCTTGTCCTCCCTCTCCTGTTCTGCTTAGTGGACTCCTGTTTATCCAACGATGTGCTGACAGTTGTCTAATAAATGGATCTCTAGGAAAACCCTACTTGGAGCACTTATCGTTTCCATGGTGTAGATTCTCCCACCATGGCTGATTTCAGAATACCAAGATGACGTCACAGAGCACAGAGGCATTTTGCAGCTGTGGGAACTGAGACTCAGAGAGATGCAGCCACTTTCCTAGCATAGTTTCAGGCAGATACAGATTCTAGTCTGCTTTGCCTCTTTCTACTGCTCCACACGGTTCTCGTGAAGGACCCATGGCTGGCTGTAAGTGCGGGTAATACTGCTGCCAACTGTTGTTTCTTCTAGTCTTCCTTCCATTCCTTCTCTCGAGTTGCTGCTGCTCTTCGTCATGTGGACTGCACCTAGCAAGTCGCAGCTGCTAACTTATCTCTGATGGTATCTAGACTCTGTAGTGCATGCAGTGGGCCTGGAAGCAGTGGGCCAGTAGGGCCCCGTGAGTCCTTCGTAAGACTTGGTTGATTACATGTTAGTCAGACTGGACCAGCAAGCAACCACAGTGTGTGTGTGACTTAATAAAGAAGTTTAAGTCTTGTTCATATAAAGTAACTTGGATAATGTGTATGTGTGTGTTGGGGAGCACGGGGGACTCGTTCCATGTACTCTTTCAGGACCTTGACTCCTTACATCTGTGGACTTGCCATCTTTTAAGGACCTCTGAAGGTCTCTGCTGAATCCTCTGTGCGCATCTGACCAATGGGGAATGGGAAGTGAGCATTGTGAGGTGTGGTTTTGTGAGAGTTGTCCTGGAAATCGTATCACTTCTGCTCACACAGTCCATTGGCCAGAATTTAGTCACGTGGTACTTAACTGCAGGGGATCCTGGGAAGTGGAGCAGTGCACACAGGAGGAGTAAGAAGTGGGTTTGGGAAACACCCAAACTGCAGCAGGACTCTGGAGGTCCCCTATAGGGGAAAACTGGGGTGAGGACTTCTGCCATCCATAGCTAGCTCTTCCATAATAACTGGTTCTGTGAGCCAATAAGAGCACTGGATGTATACTGCTAGGTGTCTCACACAGGCTTGGTTCTCTACATGCTTTATCGCATGGAATCCTCTGATGAGCCCATGGGGTAGGTGTTGTTTTCACCCTATTCATTTTACAGATGAGCACAAGCAAGCTGAGGCTGGCATAGGTGTTGGCACTTGCCCAGTAAACATCATTTAAAAAAGTAGCGGAACTCTATTGAAACCCAGGATTTTCTGGCATCTGAGTATGGACTCTTAGCCATTTCCTGTGCTACTCTGAGGCTCCCTTAACCTTCCACCTCTTGTCCCTGTCTTCAGCTTACAAGCTATTCCACTTCAGCAACAAAGGGACCATATGTTTTAACTACCTCCTCTCTCCATGTTCCAAGGTGAAGGAAGGGAAAGGCATTGTGACTGTTGCCAGATGCCACTGCCCCTTTGTCTCCCCAGCAGTAAGGGTGGTGAATTGACTGTGTTGGTCTGCACTGTGATTTGGAATCATGTTTTGTCTCTTGGCTCTCTCTTGCTTTGAATACTGCCTTGAGCGATTCTTCTGGAACATCAAGGGCTTAAGGAGGCTGGATGGCACAGGTTGGTTCCCAGGCCCCTCTTCTTCCCTCTGTGGTGAAGAGCTTCATTCGCCCTTGGAAAAGTCACTTTAGCCATTCCACCCAGACCAGATTTCATTTGTTAACAGCAAGTTCAAGAGTTCACTGTTGAGACAATAGGGGATCGAATGTGAAGAATATGACTGTTTTTCTAAAATCCAGTGGACCAGAACATACGTGTCTAAATGAACATCGTCGTTCATTCTCGTGAGTTCAGTGCCGCTATGCCTAGCATGCCCTCTGCAGCATGGCTGCTGGCTCTCAGATCACAGTCCTGCTGACCCTTAGACCGTATGCAAGTTCCTTAATTTCTCTCTTTATCAGTTTATTCATGTGCAAAATAGGACTCATCATTGTAGCCACTTCATGGGACTGTTAGAGTAGCACCTGCCACAAAACAAGTGCTGCTCTAGATGTGTTATCATTGTTAGTTCCTTTTGGTTACCTTTGGGAGACTGACTTGTCCCCTAACATACACTGTGACAGTACCTCCTGGGGGTCACTCTGTCTTCCATAACTCTCCAGTCTTGTCCAGCAGCTTCCAAAGGGATGACTGTCATCCTGTTCCCCTGCCAAAAGCCTGGAACTGTTATGTCTATTTCTGCATCCATAGTGCTTGGGCCATTTGAGGACCCTTGCAAGAGTAGCCTAAATATTGTCCCCATTTGAGGGCTCCGAGAGGACAGGGACTTTTTAATGTTCATCTGTGTTTCCATAGTAACTTACAACTTCCTTAGTGCTCACAAAATGCTTTCAAATAAATGAGGAACTGAAAGAAGGAATGGTCTCATCTGGACTTGAAAACCGAAGCCTTCTCCTCAATAGCACTGATGCATTCTTTTGACTGTGACATCTATCAGCATTCGAGAGAGAATTTGATTTTTAGGAAACTGTCCTAGGTAGCTTGCAGGTAAATACAATGAATATACGAGGAAGCCAACATGGGTAAGGTATTTCCCGTTTTTCAAAGTGTAATTATAAAGTAGTGAGTCTGAAGGTCCTGGGAGGCGTGGAAGAGACCTCTATAGGGGATTTCCAAAGAAATTTCTGAGATGTTTTGAGTTTTGGCAACATTGGAGTAGATGTGTTATTCCCATTCCCCCTTTCCCCACTGCAGATGGTCTGCTCTCATTTTGGATGCTAACTTTGGTCTCCTAAATTCAAACTTGTGAATTTTATAGGTTGCCCTTGGACTTGGAGAGAGGGTAGGCTTGAGTCCCAACTACCTTGAGCTAACTCTGTGGCTTTGAACCATTTGCTTGACCTCTACAAACTTGCTTTCTTCATGGGTAGAAGTGAAAGTATCTGCCATGAGAGGGTTTTGTTCGTTGAATGAAATGACCGCCATGAGCACTTGCACCTGCAGTTGCTCAGCCAGTCGCCCCTTTTCTAGGGGATTGGCTGTTGTTTTGGCCCCCTCTCCGTCAGTAGCTGTGACTTGTCCTTGAGACCCTCCATATGGAGGCAGTTTTGGGTAAAGGAAAAATGGGATCTGAACTGCTCCTCTGCTCCCACCCCCACCTCTGCATCCTCCTTCCTTACCTTAGTAAGAAGGAGAAAAAGGGAGGAAATGGAAGGGTGGGGTGCTGGAAGGGTTTTGGAAGAAAGGAAGAATTTTGGAGTATGAGAGACCTCACTTTAAAAGCATTGATTCTGGAGGGGGACGGCTCAGCTTGCCCACTGACGTCAGTGAAGAGGGAGGTGTGTCCTGGGGTTCCTGAGGATTCTAAAAGGCCCCTGTGTTTTTAGGAATTTGGATTTTGCTCCTGTGTTCTGCTCTGTACCATCCGCCCACCTTCCTCAGCTTCAGGCAGATGGAGACAACAGTGAAGGGCATGGCGGGGAGGGGCGGTGTTGGAGAGCCCGGAAGACGCTGCCCTCAGACCCAGAGACTATGAAGAGGCCTTGAGTCTGGTGGGCCCATCTGTCTTCTGTCCTGGCCATTCTCCCAGTCCTGTGAAGGCCCTCAGCGGCCTGGTGAACTGCAAATTGGATAGTAAACCCCTAGAGGGCCTTTTGGGCTCTAAGGTCCAAGAAGAAGGCCCTTCTTGGCCCCCTCACCCACCCTGTGGACTTGCTTGTTACTTGACAGTTACCCCCCTTTGGAGTATGTGAGACTGCTGCACAGAGGCAGGCCAGGTGCCTATTTGAAGTTTTACATAACATCTGGTGTTTGAGACTTTTCCCACTACTGGGGATTATGTGTTCTGAGACACCAAAAACATCTTTCTGTACCCTGAACTCCTCCAGGAAGACTTCCGGATCATCTTTCTTTCCCGCCTCCCACCGCCCTCTCAGCTCAAATTTATTCTGCCCCGGTTGCTCAGTTAAGCAAATATTTTACTCATTGGCAGCTTGTCCACTGCAGGCCTGGCTGTGCAGAGTCCCAGGGGCTTCATGTGGCACTTCCTTGGGGGACGCCAACAGTTGAGTTAGGGCTGGGTGAGGGCTGGACACAGATTCTCCTCCCTCTGCTTGTGTGGTGAGGTGAGAGGCCTTGGGGCTCAGGCCATGACGACCTGGGCTCAGCTCTGGCTTTCGCACTGGCAGGCTGTGCGATCTTGGGTAAATTGTCGACGCTCCTCAAGTCTCAGCTTCCCTTGTCTACAGGATGAAGACCTCAGAGAAAGTTCTGCCTAGCATGTGAGAAATGCTTGGTCAATGTAGCTCCCATTTTTGAAAAAGTGGATCCAGGTAGAATAATGTCTTATTTATTTTTTAAAATCATGAATAATGTCTTTTAATAGAAGCAGGTTACCCAAGCCGGCCGCTGTGCTGACCTTACATGGAGTGCTGTGTTTAGTGGGGGGATGGAGCTGAGCCTCCAGGATTCCACGTTGCTTCACTTGCTCATTCCGCCAGCTAGTTTGTAAGCTCCTAACTCTGGGTCCTTCAAGATCTGGTGCATTCTGGGTTGTGGGCTTCATTTATCTCAATATCCCTGGAACTAAGCCCCTGGCGTGTCTCAAGGTGAGCGCTTGGTAGGCCCTGGGTGAGTGAATGAACAAATGGGAATTCAACAAATTCTTACAGATGAATTGACTGCTAGTGCTTACAGTTATAGTTCAGACACTGAATCTCTGTTCTGTTGCTTCTTGACCACTGAGGGTGTTTATCTCAGGAAGCTGAGGTTGAACCCTGCAGGCTCCCTTTGGCAGTTGGTGGGCTCCGAGGAGATGAGATGCCTGCCTCGGCCGGGCAGTGACGGGGTGTGGCTGTCCAGGGGTGGCCTGCAAAGGTAGCCTCGCTCCACTCCCTTCTGGGGCTTGGCACAGGGCTTCCAAAGCACCTCCCGCCCAGCTTCCTCTGAAGAAAGGGTGTTTGTCTGCTCTGTGTGTATTTTGGATGGCAGTGTTTGATAAAATGACACATTCGCTCTTTTCTTCCTCACCCCGCCCCACTCCATCTCCTTTCATTCCCTGTCTAAGGGGCCTCTGTCAGGCCAACCACCAGCCATGGTGAGGGGAGCCAAGTTTCTCATCGCATGGAGCTGAACCGAATTGCCACAAATTGGACGGAGGAGGCAATTTTAGCTCAAATGCAAACATCCTGTCAGACAACAGAACGATTATAGTTTTTGCTGCACACGGGAAATAGCAGCATTGAGGTGAATTCGGCATCTGTTTACTGCTAATTAACCCCTGAGTGCACACCTGCGGGCTGCTCTGCCTGAGGAGGGCCCCTATGCCGTCAGACTCAGTTGGCCCAAATGCCTCCCTGGGCTTCCCACTTTACTGTTACCCTGCTGATTTTAGACAAAAGCGTTGTTTTCGCATCAGACAACTTTATGCTCTTGAAGGAGGCACAGAGCCCAGGGCTGGGACTGGTCAGTTCCAGTCAACCAGGGTTTACTGGGCTTGTGGGGGGTGTCAGCTCCTGTGCTCTGACTTGGGGCGCTGGGGCAAGGGAACTGCCCTCCACTGGGAGCTTGAACTGTGACATATTCTGAACTGGCCACTTTGCATCTGGACTGGTAATCTTTTTTTTTAAGATGTAAAACTTGATGATTTAAAAAGATATTTAAAAAATACCCCCACATATGTGCACATGTTCCACTCATCCTCCACCAAATCACCTATGTCATTGCCCCATTACCTCACTTCCAGAACCCTCTTCCCTCCCCCTTGTTACCTCTGGTACCAGTGAGTTCTTTCCTAAGCCCAAGACTTGCTCCTGCAGTATTTTGCCTGTGTATGTTTTTTGGTTATTTATCTTACGTTGATGAGTGAAATATCTGACATCTGTCTTTTACTTTCTGTCTTACTTCACTTAACATAATCATCTCAAACTTCATCCATTTTGGCCCCGAAGACACTATTTAATCTTTTTAAATTTTATTTGGTAATATTCTCATAGTAACCCCGGCAGACAGGTCTAATTCAGGAGCTGAGACTCAGAGAAGTTAAGTAATATCCTTTGGGTCACACAGACACCCCAGGGGTGGAAGACCCAGACCTTGAGGGCTTATAGCCCTTTGTGTGGGTGAGGGTCAGACTGTTTGTAACATACTCCTGCAGTAATTATTAAGCACTTTTTATATGCCTTTGCACAGTGCAGGGGGTCTAGAAATGAATGAGTCCTGGCTTCGTCTTCCTAGGAGCAAACCGCATGAAGGAACTCTTCCCCTTCATTGTCTTGTGCTGGGGCTAGGAGCTGTGGTGGGGTGTGTCCGGGAGGGGAGAGTTGGGGAATGATGGGTGGCTGAGTCAGGGGCCAGGGTGAGGAGGTAGGGACTCATTCTTCCCTGGGTATGTCACATTTAACACATGCCCTGAAAGATGAGATGCAATCTCCCAGTCCTCTGACTTTGGTTTTTCAACTTGGAGCCTCAATACATGCAAGGTGTAAATAGATCTTAAATGTATAGGCTGGTGAATTTTTACATATATATGCACCCTTGTAACTGCCAGTTCTTGGAGGCAAGAACCCCACGTTGCATTCTATGTTCATGCAGAGTGATGAGATGCAGCCCGCTAGTGCTCTGAGGAATTCAGGGGAAATGGAGCTCATGAACCTCCACAAATCCAGCTTCCATCATAAGGGAAAGGAAGATGAATATTCATGGATCTTGATCTCTTTTTACATCATTTACATTTTGCTTTCTCTGGAGCCTAGGCTCTCCACCTGCCCCTGGGTTCTGAAGAATAATTATTTTGTGCATCACATTCCTATTGCAATGGGAGGCAAAGAGAGGACAAGAAAAGACATTGAGGGGAAGAGAAGTGGACTAGACTCCTGGACTCACATGGCCTGGCCTGTGTCTGAGCCTTTGGCCATGCACATGGAATGTGTATCTATTGTCTTCGGGTCTTGTGGGAGCAAGGTCGGGTGCTGGGTTCAGACATGCTGTTTCCTCCATCCATTCTTGTCAGGAGTGGATTTGGACTGGGGTAGGCCCACGTGTGGGAGCCAGGAGAAATCAGAAAGCCACCAGGCCTCCTGTCTCTCTCTTCCTTGAACCCTTGTAGCTCTCATTGTGGAATTTTTCAAATCACGTAACTAGGGATATATGCTTTACTGTTTTGTGGAACTTGATCTTGCCTCCCAGATTATATTATAAACTTCTCTGTCAGTTTGTAATCACAGTGTCTTGCTCTTCTCTTACCCTCTTCCTCTTGCCTACTGACTCTTGTCTGAGCACACAGTAAATCATGCCAACAGCGCTTGCTGTGTGTAGTGATTTAGGGTCTTTGGTGAAGTTATCTGTGGCTTGCCATTGCAGGGACATCAAATTGGATTTACTTGGAAGTCAATAGTTTCATCTCTAGACATCTGGGTAAATGTTGACCTTAGTGAATAGCATAGGAGAGATTTGGAAAAAAATCGGAAGAGCTGATACTCACTGTGAACTTGCTATGTGCCAGGCCCAGAGTGAAGGGCTTTACATGTCTGCATCAGTTATGATGCTTTTTGATTTGCAAGTAGCAGCAATGCTGAGTTTAATTTACTTAAACACTGATGCAATTTATTGGCTCACAGAAAGGGTGTGTGCCTCCAGGTGAGGTGTGGCCCAGTGCTCAATGGTATCTTAAAAAGACTGGGTTTCTTTTTGTCTTGCTGATCTGTTTTCCTTATCATTGGCCTCATCCTGAGGCTGATTTGCCTCTGGGTTCCAAGATGGCTGCTACAGCTCCGGAGGGCATATGCATACCATGTGAATGTGTTATTAAGCTCACACTTGGCAGCGTTCCTCCTGAGTTTCAGTCTGATTGGACTGACTGAGGCCAGGGTTCTGGTCAATGTCTCCAGGTGGTCATGGAGCTGCAGGATTTGGGATGAGAGAGCTTAGAAAGCAATAGTAGCCTCTCCAGGTCACAGGGGCCCTAGGAGAGAAGACAACATGAATTACTCTCCTACAGATCTGGCGGTCACAAGTCTGTAATTGGGCTAAAGCCAAGGCCTGTGTGACTGGTTCCTCCTGGAAGTTCGAAGGGGAGCATCTGTTTCCTTGTCTTGCAGCTTCTAATGGCCACCTCTGTTCCTCATTGGTGACCTTCTTTGTCTTCAGATTCCATGGCTGCAACCTGTCTCCTCCGTCCCCTTTCTTGCCGTCTCTTCTGGAGTCAGGTTTCTCCTGGCCTCCCTCTGGTGATCACATGGAGGGCCCACCTGCTTCATCCAGGATTCCCTCCCATCCTTCACTTCATCACATCTGCACAGCCCCTTTGCCATGTAAGGGACATTCACAGGTTCTGGGGATAGGGTGATGGGTATCATGGTGGCCCCACTTCAGTCGACCACATTATGTAAGTGGACAGCATTTTTAAGGGAGTGTGAAGGTAGGAGAGTCAAAGAAGCGTGTCCAGAGGGGCAGCAGCACCTCAAAAACAGGTCAAGAAGACCAGGCCTCAGTGCCTGCCCGCAGAACAGCCCTTCCTCCTCTCCAGCAGCTTGAGTCTCCCCTTCTCACTGCAGCGTCTCAGAAGCATCCCACTCACACCCTGACTCTCACATCCTGACTCTCGGCTCCTCTCCCACCCCACAGTTCTTCCTGCCTAGTTTTCTTGTCTGATAAGTCCCTCTAAGTAGTTTTTGAGCGGTTGCCTAAAGAGGTGTCCCGGGCCCACCATTGCACGCCTCACTTCTGCCTGGTGTGATTAGGAGAGTGAGAACTCCAGGCTGGGCCACGGTTACTTATTGGCAGCAGTGCCGGGGTTGGGAGACTCGAGCCAGGGCACTGTCCAGGGCCAGCTGCTGGTGAGGGCTTGGTTCTCTGGGTAGGGGACTTCCCCAGAGGTGCATTCAGGTGGCACCAGATGACTAAGACACCTTTTTGCAAAGTTTGTTGGCTGAACAAGTAACCCCCAACAGCAAGTAACCTCCACATCGCCAAGGGAGACCGCCTGAGGGCATGGTGCTGCCTGCTCAGCTCCCCTCAGCTTGGGCCCCCAGGGAGGGCTGAGGAAGGAGGGAACCACCAGACACAAATGTGTTTTCTTGACTTTGGCAGGGGTGGTTTGAAGCTCTCTAAGGCCTCAGTTTTGGACCTACGTCTTTCTCTGTATCAAAAGGTTCCATTCCCGCCTTCCAGACAAGTACAAGTGGAATTCAGGGCAGGGCAGGGTGACCCTAAACTTAGAGATAGCCTGGCTTTTCAGCAGCTTCACCTGAAAGGGGACCTGCAAAGGGACCTGGGCAGAGGAGGCTATGGGAGAAGGGGGTTCTGAGTGAAGGGAAGACAGGAGTTGAGGTGGCATGCCCAGCCAGGAGCACTATAGTGTCACTGGGCCCATGGTGGCTGAGTGGACACATCTGTGACCCTAAGAGGCTGGGTGGTGTGGAGAGGAGTGTGGATTGAGTAGTTGCGTGACCTTGGACAAAATGCATATCCTCCATGGATCGCAGTTTTCTGTAAAATGTACACCCCCGCCCCCCCATAGTGTGCCAATGTGGTGTGCTAAGTTCACAGCATTTAGGGAGTACCTGCTACTTGTGAGCGGTTTCAGTTATCATTACCATATGTTGGGAGTTCGAGGGCCTACAGAGCCTCACCTGGGACATGGAAAAGCTGTCCAGAAAAGGGAATAGGAGATGGTGCCTGCCCCATCCCTCTAGTCGTGGCTGTGGGGTGTGTGTGGGGTGCTTGGGGCTTTCTCCCCTGGGACACCATAGGGGCCTATCCCAGAGATAAGGGAAGCCTGAGTGTCTGGTGCCAGGAGGGCACTTAGCAGGGGACTGTGAAGCCTCTGGGCCCCTCCTAACACCCCCTGACTGTCACCAGTCTCTCCAGGAGCAACTGAGAAAGAGGGAGATGGGCCAAGCCTGTGTCTGAGAAGACAGACTTGTAGTCTAGTGCTGTCACTTCATAGTCGTGCAACCTCTCAGGGCCTCAGTTTCCCTCTGAAAGATGGGAATCATGCTGACTGGCCAGGGTGCGTTTTGACTTAGCAGAGATGAAGGGCAACACACATAGATAATGCTCTTCCCTGCATTACCCACTTGACCTCCTTCAAAGAGGGCATCTGGCATAGCCTGGCTGGTAGTGCACACTCAGGGGAGCGCCTGTTCTTCCAGGTGGCTTCTGAGGACCTTGTGCTCCTGAGCCAGGGCTGCAGCTGGGTGGGGCTCTGGGGCGGGAGAGCCTTCCGCACCTTATGGGCGGCCTGGCAGCTGGCTCCTTTGCCATAGCCGTTGGGGAGTCTGCTGTTAGTATTGTGGGTTTTTATGGCTGTCCCTTTGCGCTCAGCCTTGAGGCTGTTTTATGGGCCACAGTGTTCTTGGAACCACACCTCAGGCTTTTCCAGGCCTTTGAGATCTCCCCGGGCCACTGGGGGCCACGGTGGCATATGGTGGGCACCCGACATGGCCATGGAAGGCGTGGCTGGGGCAGGGCTGGGGCAGTGAAGCCATGACCCTGATGCCCTCAGAGAGAAGAGATGATTTTCTGGTTGCTCATCTTCGATGAGGCTCATGCGCTAATTTTTCAAAAGGAAGTTACCTGGTTTCTGTGCTCCAGCAATAAGTTAAATCACAAATGACCTGAAGAGAATTTGTTCACTGAAAAACTAATAAATGTCATACTGCTAAGTGTGTTTTTGAAAAGGCTTCTTTTATTTTTTCAGTTCCTCTTTCCCTGTTCCTGCTATCCCTGACAGGTCAGGCTTTTCTGTGCCCATATGGGTTTTACAGGAGACTCTTGGGTATCAGTTGTTAAAGGCACAGGTTCAGGGTCAGACAGATTTTGGTTTGAGTCAGTCATTTTGATTGGCACCCGCATGAACTGGAGGAGCACTGTGAGCATTGATTTCCAGGGACCAGGAGACGTCAACATCCTGCCATGCGTGGGGGGCAGCCCTGGATAATGAAGAGTTGTCTGGCCCCACATGCCAGTGGCTTCCCTGGGAGACATTGTCAGCGGGTCCCCAATAATACCTGGTATTTACTGCACACTTTTTACATGTCAGGCACTGTTGTAAGAGCCTCAGAGTAACCCTGTGAGGTCTGCAGATGTTATTGCCCTCATTTTAGGGAAGGTGAAGTAAGGTTAAGTAACTCGTCTGTGGTCACACTGGTAGGGAAGTAGTAGAACTGAGAGTGAACCCGGGCAATTGGAAACAAGGCCTGCACGCACGGTCACCAAACAGCTCCTGGGGCTGTGTTATCTCTAGAGACTATGCTTCTGTTTGAGGATCTGGAAGCTCTGGAGGGATGTTGGGGGGGTGACTAGGAGGGGGCTGTGGTAAGACCCAGAGAGTGGCACTTCTTGCTGCTTGATGGAAGGGACGTGCGCTCAGGCTGACTGACTTGTTTCCCCAGCCATCCACCCCCAAGCCCCACCTTTTGACTCTACCTCCTAAAGACTGGGGGGAGGGTAAGGGGGTGATCCATCACCAAATGGATCTGTCTCCCACCCCTCCTCTTGGACACAGAGGCTTGCACCCTGTTCTCCTGAAGGCATACAGCACTTGTTTGCATGTTTGGTTCAAGTCCCAGACCGCATTCTTGAAGTGGGAAATCAGGAGGAGGGAAGTCGATCTCAGCTTCATGGTCTGTGGAAATATTTGCTCAGTCTAGGACTCCTTGCTGACCCCTGTATTGTGGAAATCCACACTGAAGTGGTGGAGGAAAGGGAGGCAAGGAACATTAAAGGAAGCCCAGAGCGAGGCTTGCCCTGCAGGGACTCCTGAGAACTCTGGCATCGCAAATACCAGGGCCTGTTGCTTTATTTTTAGCAGTATGCGGGGCCCCAAGGGCAACAGGGGGATGTGGGAATCCTATTTTTTGCTCTGTCTTGCTAATGGAACCTCTAGCAGTTTTTATGCCTGATTCAGAACTGTCGTGGTTTCAATCTCAAACTGTGCTTTTCCTTCGACGCAGCATGGAGGGACACAGATGAAGGTGTCAACTGTTGGGCGTGCAGCCTCCCTCCCTACAGCTCCAGCGTTTTCGAGAGGAAGATGGCATGTCTCTGGTTTCTTCTTCCTGGGCTTGGGTTAAAGCAGCCCGCTTCACTGCCATATGAATGAATATTCCCAGGGTTCAGTGCCTGGTGGAGATGGGAGACCTGGGGTGTTTGCCTTCAAATTTTGCTGTTGTGCATTAGTGAATTTCATGCACCTTGAAGGTTGGAATACATTAGTAGGCCCCTCCCAGCAAGCGGGGTGGTGAATGTGTGAAGGATGGCCCCATCCTCCAGGCCCTTTGATGTAGTGTAGTGCTGGTGGGAGAAGCAAGGTTAGTTTGTTAGGTTTTTTATGGATCTTCCTGTAAACAAAGGAACAAGGGCTGATCAGAACCCAGCACATTCTGGACCTAAACTTTAGCATGGTCTGAGTCATCTGCTTTGGCTCTTGGTACAAACAATTTGCTACTTCTTTTGACCAGGTTGACCTTGACCAAGTGCTTGAAGGCCGGGAGGTTGTCTTGAGGTTCACCTGGCTCCTGGTTACATTACTGGCAAATAAATTGGCCTCGATTGCTTATCAGGGTCCATGAGGAGAGGAGGCACAGTGGTGATGAGCTCTGGTGATAACCAGGCTATTGGAACTAGACTCTGGCCTCCAAAATGCCTTTTGTTTTGGAACCAAATACAGAAGCCACTTCATCCTGGGACTGGCAGGCAGGAGTATGCTATAGATATTTTGGTTGCTAGATTATGAAAGAAGAGCAAATGTGTACCAAGGGTATAAAGGTTATATGGTGGGAGTGTTTTCTCCTGCGGGCTTTGCTTATATTTGGTTTGCCAAATCATGTTTCCTAATTCATGTCACCCAACATTTATGGAATGCACATCACACACTAATCAGCATTACAGATTTGGATTTGAATGTAGCTTTTATTGTTTCTCTGCTCTTTGATGAAAATTTTAAGATTGCCCTTCTTCTCACTTGTGAGGCTTTGCTTGGGGTGGACGTAATGATGGTCCCTGTTGTCCGTGGACTTGAGTGTGTGGGTCCATCTGTGGGACCTTGGGCAGAACCTTCTCATGTGAGCTTCAATGACCTTCTCTGTCAAGTCTCTGTTTCCCAGAGGCAGGACACTTAGATGAGGTCATGTTTCTGAATATATTTTGAAAAGGTGGAAAGGCCTGGCCATTAAAACCACACAGCCAGACCATCCTGTGAATGAAGGGCCAGGGGGAAGTCTCCTTTGTTGCTCAGATGAGGAAATTGCCTTTGCTCAGCAGGAAGGACCTTTGACCATCTCAATCTAGGGAGAATCACTAAGTGTCCATTATGTGGTTGTTGCTGTGTCTGGCAGTTTAACAAGTGGTTTTAAGCCCCATGGGGGGGACAGAGTGGGGGGAAGCAGAAGGACTGCTACAGAGACACTGGGCTCCTGTCACCTGTCGACTTTGCTACCTTGAACTAGAAGTGTGTGTGTGTGTGTGTGTGTGTGTGTGTGTGTGTGTGTGTGTGTGTGTTTTGTAGTAACTTCTCTGTGTTTCCTGATACCTAAAAGGGCCATTGTGAGGACAAGTGAGGAGACGTTTGTATAGTGTTTGGAAATGCTCAGTGGATTCTACATCTTGTTAGTCCCCCCAGACCAGTGCTGCCTCCTCCTCTTTCTCCTTCTCCTCTTTTTTTCCCTTTTGATTGGCCTATTACTTTCATTGTACAGATGAGGGCCTCATTTGAGCTCTTCATCTCAAGTAGAAAGATTCTCTGTAACAACATGTGTGGGGGGGCATTCCTACTTCTGTTTAAATATGCCTAGGTGTGGAGAGTTTACCATCCGCCCATTTTGAAATAGCTTCCCCTGAATCTTAGAATGAGCTGAGGTGAATGGTAAAGTATTTACATTCAAATGATGAGCTGTTCCTCTTGAGATAGGATGAGCCCCTGCCCCACAGTAAAAGCTTGGGATGATTTTTCATAACTCATGGGGCTCCTGACCCATAGAGATGGGCTGGTAGTGACTTGCTGTCCCCACAGGTGAAGGCCTGTGGCATTTTAGGGACTGGTGGGCGTTTGGGCTGGAGATGAAGGAGATTAGCCTAGGAAGTTGTGGAGTCAGAGGAGAGAGGCGACCATGAGGAGAGCTCTGGAAGCTGAGGAGATAACCTCCTCTGTCCAGGGTCCCAGGCCTGGTTGTACCTGACCTCAAAAATCAGCAGTGAGTTAAGGTCACCCCAGTGCTGAGCAGTCCTTTATCAAACAGATTGAGGAGAGGCAACCATGTGATGATCTCTAATTGTAGAAAAAGCATTCAATATAGTCCATCTGGCACCTTATGAGAAAACATCGTGAACTACAGAAGGGGGCTTTTCTTGCTTTGAAGGTGCATAACTACTAGAATCCACAGCGAGTGCTATTCCTAGTAAATAAACACAAGGCACACCCCCTTAAGTTAAGGATATAACAGGGATGTCCACTTCACTTCTTACTCAACGTAGAACCGTGGGTCCAATCCAGTGCCATAAGACCAGAGGAAGGCAAGAGAGACAGCAGTGAGCAGTCGTTATTTACTGGTGACCTGATCATCTGGATAGAGGAAATCCTGGATTCTGAATCTATAAATTATTAGGCGCAATGGAGTGTTCAGCCAGATGGCCAAAGATCAAGTACAAAAATACGTGGCTTTCCAATAGAACAACAGCAACTAATTGGAAAACAAAGTTGGGTGGGGGGGAACCAAAACTCCAAGTAGTGCAGGGTTTTGACATTTTTCCATGTAGCATCCAGGCAGTGATTGTCTTCTAATTTCTGTGTGTGTAGTGGATAAAGCACCATCACACATATCCAGCAGATGGAAATCTTTATTTTGATGTTTACATGGGAAGACTCAGAGAGGTTAAAGTGACCTTGCCCAAGGTCACTCTGTGAATAGGAGGCAGAGCTGGGACTTGGTTCCCCAGGTCAGTGCTCCTTCTTTGCTGCTTTCCATCTACCTCCTTCGTCTCTGACTGTCTCCAGCAGTTGCCTTGGCCTTGATAGCCTTGCAGGGCCTTCTCCAAAAGCAGCAGAGCTCAGCGGGAGTGCATGGCCATTTATATTTTGGTTAGAATGTACTCTCTAATTTCTTTTATGAGCAACAACATGTTCTGCCTAGGACACGCACTTATGCTTGGGATGCTAGGGGAGGCCTCCTGAAGGTGCCCAGCTGAGAAGGAGGGGTAGGGCAGGGAAGAGTCAAGTGAGTTTGGTCAAGGTCATGATCCTGCTTGGGTTCCTTCCCTATTCATTTTGGTTTGCTTGCCTGTTACTCTGACTCCTCTTAGTCCAATTGACATCATTTCCTCTTTATTTTATTAAAGGCCTCCTCAATTGTAACATTCACTGCTACTGGTGGAATACTGATATGGAGGAAAAGTAGTCTTTATTTCTTCTTAACAGCTCTTTGCTGTCACACACGTCTCTGAGCAGCGGTAAGAGCCTACTACAGACTTTTACTCATTTCTCTAGGCACACATCAAAGAGGTGTTCCATTCATTCCATAGTGGTCTCATGCTAAGATTTTCAGGTACTGTGCCTGATACTGAGGAGATGGCAGTGAACAAAAGACAAAAATACCTGTCTTGTTGGAGACTTCAGACCAGAGGGTTAAAATATTTACTAGTGAGTGTCTAAAATGCCAGCCAATGATAGGTGCTAAGGAGAAAAAATGAGCAGGAAAAAAAAATTTTAAATTTATTTATTTATTTATTTTTTTATATTTTTATTGTTATTTATGTCTTTTACATTTTGTATTCCCCTTGGGTAGCCCGCCACCAATTCACCCGTGATCCATCTCCATGGTCCCTTGTGTTCTTTTCTATTCCATTTTGTGCCCTTATCCTCCCTCCCCGCTGAGTGTCTCTCTCCTATTTGGTTTCCCTATAGTCCTGTTATAAGTGAAACCATTCTATATTTTTCTTTTTCTTTCTGGCTTATTTCACTGAGTATGATTCCCTCTAATTCCATCCACGTCGCTGCAAATTGCATGTGTTTATCTTCTTTGAATGCTGAATAGTATTCCATTGTGTATATGTACCACATCTTCTTGATCCAGTCATCTATTTTTGGACATCTGGGTTGCTTTCATACCTTTGCTATTGTGAACAGTGCCGCAATGAACATACGGGTGCGTGTATCCTTTCGGATTAGTGTTTTTGTGTCCTTTGGGTAAATTCCCAAAAGTGGGATTGCTGGGTCGTGTGGGAGCTCCATGTTTAGCAGTCTGAGGAATCGCCATACAGCTTTCCATAGTGGTTGAACCAGTTCACATTCTCACCAGCAGTGTAGAAGAGTTCCTTTTTCTCCACATCCTTTCCAGCATTTGTTGTTGCCTGTATTTTTTATGTATGCCATCCTCTCAGGTGTGAGATGGTATCTCATAGTGGTTTTGATTTGCATTTCCTTGATTACAAGTGATGTTGAGCATTTTTTCATGTATCTGTTGGCCATTTGCTTTTCTTCTTTGGAGAAGTGCCTTTTGAGCTCTTCTGCCCAATTTTTGACTGGGTTATTGGCTTTGTTTTTGTTGAGTTGTGCGAATTCCTTGTAAATTTTTGTTATCAATCATTTATCAGATGTATTGTGTGCAAAGATCTTTTCCCAGTTGGTAGGGTGTCTGTTAGTTTTGGTTAATGTCTCTTTTGCTGTACAGAAGCTTTTTATTTTGATGTAATCCCATCTGTTTATCTTGTCTTTCACTTCCTTCGCTTTGAGGGATGTGTCTTTCAAGATTTTGCTGAGATGT